>JAHWXV010577320.1:0-12914 GCA_024586415.1 Phrixothrix hirtus | reverse complement strand
ATTGGTAGGTAATAGTGGGTTGGTGTGGATACTGTAGAGTGCTGGGAGTTGTGGTGAAGGGCGGTGGTAGTGAGAGGGATTAGTGTATGTGTGCATGCAGTGGTCCTGAAGGTGGAGGTTTGTTAGTGGGTTTTGCCTACCCCGTTAAGGGAATGGCATGATGGGTGGTAGTAGTAGTAGTAGTAGTATATCCTATCATTTATTTAGTCACATTTTTTATTATATTATCTTTTAGATCTCCTACTGCAAGAACACAGAATTTCTAAGCATAGAAAATAAAGAAGTCCAACGGGTTTATATTACAAGATTGTGATAGAAATATGTCTTTGCTTATTTACCTGTCGCTGAAGAACGTGAAGATAATTTAATGTTTTATCGGTAACGTGTTATCTGGCAGAATCACGTTGGAAGAAGCTGTTTTGAAGTTCATTATCATGAATTTCATTAATAAATTGCACTAAAATAGAATCTCTATAAGTAATAGTATTTACATTGCCTTCAAGAATGTTGGGCCGATAATTCTTCGGCTTGACATCGCTAATCACACAACAATTTTAGCTATTTGCAGAAGAGCTTCTCCAAGAAAATGAGATCGCCAATGCTTCACATACGCATGTTCTGAGAAGATAAATATCCATCCAAGTGAAATCGACCCTCGCCTGAAGAAAATGTTTAATTTAACACATCGTCATTTATAGTTTCATTGAACCACTAACAGTACGCCAGCTTTTTATTATAATCCGTGGTAGAAATTCTTGACATATTTGCAGTTTACATGAACGCATAAGAAGGTCTTAACAAAGAGCCCTATGGGTAGTGGTACGTTTTAAATCTACGTGCTGTGCCATTCTTCTAATTTAAATGGTAGGTTCTTCTTGTATTGCATTTGTAAGCATTATTTATAACGTTCTCATTTCTAGCACGAGGTCTTCCACTTCTTGGTCTATGATTAATATTCCCAGTGCTGCTGAAACAAACAACTGAACGTAACAATTGCCTTCTAAACTAATTCCTGCTAAATGCAGCCAAATGAAACCGTTGTCTAAATTCTGATATGCAATTATTCATAGCGTATTGCCATTTACCGTTTCCCATTATGAAAATAACTTTCCACAATAAATATCTTTTGTCCTTGTGTTAATTTGTTCAGGTTGTTAAATAAGAAATACAAAATTGGTAGTAATTTCTATAATATAATCATTGACAACCAATAAAAGTTACATTTATTGGGTATTTGTTTTTGGTTTGAGTTTCATGTGCGTGTTAAGTAAGAAAATACATACCTTGTCATGGCAAGAAGTGATTCCACTGTTTGATCGGCAGATCGTATAACAAACATTTCATTAAGCATGGTGTTTGCAACACAATAAGACTTTCTATTTTGTATTTTTATAGTGGAACCTTAACATAGAATAGTACATGTGCTTATTCATTGCAGTCTTGTAAACAGCAGTTTAAGGCATTTTTTTCTGATGTAGTTGTCTCGAACAAGATATTTTTCAAAGACAAAGATACATTAAAAAGCTGTTGTGAAGCAAAGCATTAAACGAGTCCCAGATAAATCTTAAAGAAATTGTTCGCAAACACAGATATTTGGTAGTAAAATGGAATTTTGTGTTAGATTTATTTGACTTATTATGCTTTTGTAGTTATCTTACGAAACTTCTCATAAAGCATTAAAGGTATTGCATATGAATCGATATACAGTAAATATTGTTGGAGAACTACACCAAGTTGATTGAGAACGAAGAATAAATTATTGCCATTCGTTTAATTATAAGTTACATAGTGATTTATTGGACCTAACAGTTTTTATCGATGAATCATAGTTCCATTTGTTGAGCTAGTGAACTTCCGGAAGAAACAATTCTCACAATTTTAACGAAACAAGTTATCGTTTTATAAATGACAGCTCAAATTTATCGAAGAATAATTCTGTAGTCTCTTATTAATTGAATGCAAGACGATGAATTGCATCGTAATTACTTTCAATGAGATCATACAATTACAGGTGCGGATAGAACTACACTTCAGTATTTGCAGCAGTATTATGGAAATCAATTAATAAGTTAAAGTTTATGACCAGATTTTAAGCTGTTAGATTTATATATTTTTTAAAGATTATATAATGTAATTTTGCTTAAGTGAACAAAATAGTGAATGAAACCGATTTATTTACTGAATTCTTGTAATTTTGTAGTATGAATTAGGCCCTATTATAAAAAGTATGAGCCCACCACTGAAATAAAGCGACTAGCAATTGCATGTTAACAACCAATAATACTACTAACATTTTAGAAAAATTACTTAATAACTAGATCCCGGCCGTTAACAATCACTCTGTGTTTGATGACAACGATATACAAAATTCCCTAGTAATTGATGATAGACGTTTAATTTGCTAAAATAAACATAATGTTTTTAGCAAGGCATCTTAGGGGATATCTTCTTCAAAATAAACATTTGTTTCCTTCGAGGTTGTATACTTTGACTATAAGTTAATAAAGTATATTTTCTTTTAAATAACGATTTAAAATTAACCTAAGTGACAAAAGCACATTAATAACAATCTTTGCACACTTGACTTTGTTGTATTTAGCTATTTGACAAAGAAGAATCAGATTATGCCTAATATTTCTCTTTTAGGCTTCATTTGAAAGAACTTAGACCAACTGATTTTAAAATGGCAATACCTTTTCGGAAAAAACCTAAATGGCATCCTTTTTAATCTTCATCAATCTTGCATAAGAAATATTGTACCTTTAAGTCTACTCTAATTTCGATATTAACTTAGCGCTTAAATGAAGGTTGTTTACCTAAGCAGACAAGCTCTCCTTTAAAACGTTAAATCAACCTTTGACGTAATGTATAGTTTTATATTTTATCTTTGGAAGATCTAAATCATTCAAATTACGAAACTTTATCATTTGCGATGTATACAAGGAATTTAATCCTACTTGGCATTTGAGGTGTTACATAGCTATAAAGTAGAGATTTGGTCACTTACGGATGTCAAGGAATAACCTACATTGTTTGAATTGCATTAAGCGATTCGATAAATGTAGGATAGATAACTTAGTTCAAAGAAAAATGCACTTAAGCAATATTTAGCTACTATATTGAATTGCTTAAAGTGATAAAATTTAACTTACTATATCATATAGACTCAAAGTTTCTTGCGAAGAAGTTCATATGAAAAAAGTAAGCTTTTTGTAAAATAGTCGTCTAGGCTTAAAACTTTATAGATTAAAACTCAACAGCAAAGTAAAAGGAAAAACATGTTTTTACTATCTTCTAATGGCATCTTAGCCATATAAAATCCATTTTATAAAATTCTTTTGGTAATTGCTATTTTTAACACCGCATAATTCAGAAAACATTTTGAGATGGCTATAAAAATAAGAAAATATGAAACTATCGTTTATTTTTATAGACGAAATTGAAGTTGTTATTTATATTGAATTATCAGTTGCTGTTTGAACAGAGCTTTTCTATATACACAGATGTAACAATGAAAAATTACAGTGGATGCTGCTGCGAATATTCGGTATTATATCATCGATATAGTAGGGAACAATATCTAATTACTTCTTTATTTATACAATTAGTTAAATACTTACAAAAATTTAATTCTTAAAAATTGGGGATGAATTGGCAAATGCTAAAATGCCTCGTATATTTGCTAAAAATTTACTGTGGATTAATATTTCTTTCATATTGATAAAAGTAACATGGACTTAACACACAGCCCCGCCAGATTGAAATATTCTAATGTAAAATAGTGATACTCAATACTATTTTACAAAATAAGAAATCCTCTTCCCGAGCAAATACTCTCGTTAAAGTGGTATTTGATCATTTTAATTTCAATCCCCAAAACTCGATTTAAATGCTAAACAGTCATTGTTAGCAAAACTAATTAAGGCTTTAAAATGAATTTGAACCCCTTGCGTATGTACTCGGAAGGCAAATTTAATTGAAGATAATATAGATTTGCGAAATTCTAGAAATCATATTGTTTGCAAAATCTAATTAGACGGCTTTACTCTATTTCCCCGATACTTTTCTTTTTCTTTAATTTTAGCATTCGTACCTCCAACAAATTGTCTTAAGAATGAATCGCAGAACTTTGTTCTAGAATATTAATATGCATTACTAATTAAAGCAGAGATTTTCGTTAACTTAAATAACAAGAGTTAAATGCTAATCTGAAAACTGCCAAAGAACCGTGAAATACTTGATATGGAGTTTAGATGAAATTTTCTTATGTTTTATTGAATTTTTTTCTGATTTTACTCTACTTCAAATATTGATTTATACCCCATTCGAAAATATGGCCTGTACAAATACAAGAATAACAGACAATTTTATTTTTAGGGATCAGTTGTCTGCTGTTGACTTACTCATCAAAGTAAATTTGTCGATCGTTTCCAGTATATTTATTTATATCTGATCATTGGTTGTTCAGAAAAACTAGTAATACTTGAAAGCTAATTACTAATTTATCAAACAATACGGTAAATTAGTATTTATGATATTAAATATTTTCCATATAACTAAATGTTTTAAAATGAAGGAAACATCTAAATCCTCACACAAAAGCAAGCAATGCAAATTGAGCCTCTAAAATTGAGAAGCTACACAGTTTAAGTAAATAAACTTCTAAACTTCTGATGATAATGATGTAATTAACATTAACATTCATTAATTATTTTCATTTTTGTATGTTTCCTTACTTACCAACAAAGCTAGAACACACTACTCTGAATTATTATGCAACCCTTACTAACAGAGAGACTTAGTAAACAGCTTTACCTTTATTTCTTGAAATTATTGACACTATATAAAATTAGCCGCAAATATTTTTGTCTCCGGTACTAATATATAAGGTTTGTTTCATTGAAGCAGTTTTGAACGGTTTATGGAATTTCTTTGAACTGATTCATTATTGTTTTATGCGCCAGCAAAGAACTTTGCAGAACGGTTACAACAAAATACTTTAATGAAACAAATTCAGAATCCTTAGTACAATTGTGTTCGGCTGTTGTTTGCACCTAACTTCATATCTGTATCTCAATCTACATCTAACCTAAAACAACAATTTTTTCATAACATCTTTTAAATACTAATATACAAAATGAGTGATTTTAGCGAGGATAGTGATTTTTACGCGATGATTCTAGTGAGGTTGATTTGTAATTAAATTGTAATCAATAAAGTAATAAACGAATTTTATTAATTACATATTTCTGATTTTCATGCCAATTTATAAAACTGTATAAAAATAAAGATCTTATGGCTAAATTACACTTACATCGTATCCTCAAATTACTTAAAAACGATTACGAAGTTGAAAAAATTTCCACTATAATTCCAGGATTATGTTTTTGTGAAATAAAACCATAAAAAATCCATAAATTATGTATTTGTTAATTTCATATAATTTATTTGTAATTTGGAAATTTTAAACATTCGATAAAGACATATTTCAATAGTTGAATTCATACTAAATTTTATAAGTACCTAGGTATAAATATTAGCAAGAGTTGAAATATTCAATGCAAAGTACATGGTTTATGGTATTTCTACTTCCTTAGTAAAAAGTACGTATTATGATCGTGAAAAATTTCGTCCAGATTTCAACGAAAAAATACATTTTAGATGTAATAAGATGAATTAAATACATTATTTTTATAACTTCTTAACATTGCAAATAATTTTTTTATTGTTTTATTTTATAAAAAAATAATAACTACTGGAGTTATAGTGGCATTTATATTTTTGATTTAAAATATCGGCTTTTCTTCCACAAACTTAATTTTTCTCTCTTTTTGTTCAAATCTTTTCGCTTGGTATTCTTTTCTGTCTGCACGGATTAATTCTAAAACAATATTTTTCGTTTAATGCTGATTTTTCTTGTTAAACCACCACGTTCGTCTAATTCCTTATTAATTGTTTCCCTCGGAACTACTGTTAACGATGTTGGTGGATTATTTTCAATAGATCGAACTCCATCGTTTTGTGCATCGTTCGTGATCATTTCCGGGCCATGAATGGTTTCACTATCCAACATAAGGTCTGGATTTATCGATTATCTTTTTTTTCCATTATAAGGCCCATCTCTTGGGCATGTTCAAATGTCTTTCCACCTCGTCCTGTTGCGGTTTTATTTACGACATATCTTTTATAGTTTCGCTTCAGGACCTTCCATCTGTTCTCGCAACTTTTATATGTAATGTGCATTCTAAAATGTCACACAATTCTTCCGCTATTACTTGTCACATTGACTTATTTTTATGTTTTTTATAAAAATCTATCAGTACTTCCGTTACATTTGTAGTCCAAAACATAGAACATTTATTTGGTGTTGAACTGGTCTGGCACTGTGCTTGGTGAGTGCTTAGATCGTCAACGACGATTTGGTTAATTACCAGTAATTCTTCAAAACCTAAAATTGTTAAAACTAATTCGAATTTCAATCCGTTATTAATGTACAAAATCTTTATTACCTTCTATGGTTATTATGAAAACCTATAAATATTAATTCAGCACGTCTCAGAAATAATTAAATATGTAAACTAATTTTATTCTTTCTCTTTATAACTTAACAACACGTGTTTATCAAAATAAACAAAAATAGGTTAGAAACAATTATTATACTTTATGGGAAGTATTCGGCACCGTTTGGTTGCAGTTCTTGCTAGTACCTCGTTATGACCAATAACTTTTTTGAACTCTTCCGAATGACTCAATTGCTGTTCTAGCATTCGATGAAACAAGCAGGTTTTAATTAAGTGAACTAGCAGTTCAATTCGTAGACCCGATGCAACAAACTTTTTTTTATTCCGAATGTGATTTGTTCAAGAACGGTTCCGAACTCGTTGATGAAACAAAGCTATAGTAAAAATATATAACTAGTGAGCAAAATTTAATGCATTTTAGGTAATCAAACTATCACTATTGCGCAATATAGATGTTTAATTTGACCAAAACTCTTGTACATACCATTGCCGTCACATGTGCACTGAATTTATAAGCGCATACTTTAAATAAATATATTATTAATTCTATTTAGCAAAGGTAAATTAAACGCTTACTTTAAAACACAATCTAATTCTGTGCAAATGAATTCGGCAACAAATATTTTGGTAAGAATGCTAAAGTTTAAATTAAATTAAATTTATTATACTTACTAAATTCTAAATCTATTTATTTGTTATTGAAGGTAAGTTAGCTGAATTTTAATTTTTAAACTGAGAATCATTGATATGGTTTGACCTTTTAACGTGACTAGTTAAACCCGTTAATGGCAAATCGTTAATAATTAATTAAAACTAGCAGATATATCTTCAACTTTCTGATCCAAAAGCATTTTATATTAAAGGTGATTGACCACATAGTTAATAATATGGTTAACTCCTTAAAACATTGAATTAACTGGTGTGGAAGTTGTAGTTACATTTTTGCATAATGTATTGTGATATTTTATACGGTTCTCAGCATTCTATTTTGAGTTTGATATTATTGTATGGAGGTTGTTTATCCTATTTGTTACATAAAATTTAATAACAGGAGGTTAGTTTAATAAGTCAGGTAAAAATGAAACAAGCTGTTGTTTGATCTGAGTAAAAATACTCCTATTACATTTCTCAACATAGCTGCAACTCAACTTCAATTCACTTATACTAATGATGTTCAAGATGTTTAGTGCATTCAGAAAAATACCAATTTATAAAAGTCTACAAAACACGCGTCTACTTACGTGATTACTTTTTGGTTGAATAAACATTTCTTACCAGTAAGCTAATCTTTCTTGTTTGGGAATAGGAAATTGTCAGAAGGACACAAGTCAGGTTTCAGCAAGTAAAGAACATGTTGGTGCGTTATCGTTGCGAAATAAAATTATTTTCTTTGCCAAATGTGACCGATTGTTTTAATTTTTCATTCAACTGTTCCAACAACGGCTAATGATCTCCTACTATCGTTTTACTTTTTTAAAAGTAGTCTATGCAAATTGTTTCGCAACTATTTCAAAAAGCAGTTATCATAGCCCTACCAGCCGATAGCGTCACTGTTGCTCTAATCGGACAATTTTATCCAGCTTCTACCCATCGTTTCGATTGATTTTGGTTTTCGGCGTAAAGTTATCGATCCAACTCTCATCAGCGATAATAAATTGGCCCAGAGATTTAGATGTATTACAATTAAACAATTCCAAACGTTACCCCAAAGTCATCCACCGACAACGTTTTTGTTGATTGTTAACAAACGCAGTACTCATCTTGCGGAAAGGTTTTTCATATCCAAGAAATCAAGTAAAGTTTAAACCACTGTACCAGTTGACAAGTTTAAAGCTACCACAACCTCCCGCGCCCTCACTCAACCATCTGTGAGCACAATGTTATGCACTTTTGTTATCATTCCTGGTTATGGCCATCTTTTCGCTTGCCAATCCGCTCAGCATCGATAAAGCTCGTCCTACCACTACGAAAATCATGAAACTACTTATAAGCCATGTTAGTTCATGCAACTGAGACCGCATAATACTGTTTTGTTTCTGTTATTGTTCTTCAATGCAGAAAATAATATTTAGTGAGGACGCGAAAATCACTTTTTCCATCCTAGCGAAGCTAATACAAGTTGTGTACTTCAGATGACTATCAGACGTAAACCAATGCGCAGATGTTTTGAATATTGGTACTTTGATAGCTAGGGCAACGCGTTTTAACAAAATGAAATTAATTTTATTCGGTGTCTCTGTCCCTTGCTTTTTCATTTGAGCTAGTGTCATATAATTTATCATTGGTTTTAAGTAACATCTACATTTTTCTTAATTTTAGAATTATGTTTATAGATTTTGCAGTCAAGAATATGGCATCGCTCAAACAAAACAATTATAAATCTCGTTGTTTAATTGTTTTCACTTACTGACGTTTCAGCGTTTGTAAAATTGTTTATCAGTCGCCTTTTCGGTGATTGTCAATGACGCTTGATATAAAGGGTGATCTTTTGACGAATCTCTAATAGCGAGTTTGACATGCTGCGCTGCATGCGCATGGTGTATATTAGCAGCTTTCTATTAATAAAAAATAGCATAAAATCTGGGCAAACTATAAAATATTGTACTTTTTTTGTAAAAGGAAAACTGCTGATATGCACTGCACTAGTGTAAAGCAGCAAGTCGAACTCGCTATAAGGGTAAAGTAAAATAGGGCACAGAAGTTAGATTCATGTATCACAAAAAAAGGGTGCAGCTAACAACAGGATTTTTTTTATAGAAAAACAAGAATTGTTTAACTATCTTGAAATATAACTAAGAAAAAACTACGCGCAGAATAGTTAGTCCCCAAAAATATTATACCCTCACCTGAAAATATAACACATACAAACAATTCTTAAACAACATTTATACTATTATATTTATCTTAAAAAACTGCACAAATAACCAAAATTTCAAAAAGTTCGGTCAATTCGTATAGAAATTAATAAATAACAACCATATTGCAACTAAATTAGAAACAACACAAACTCAATGGAACATTCTGGAACAATTCTAAAGGTTTCTTATAATTAAGATAGCTGCTGTAATCACAAATATCTGTCAATTAAATTCAGGGTCGGAAATGAGTCATATCGGTTGCGATTTATAACATCATTATCATAAATAATTTTATTCTAGATTTCTTCCTAACTGTCTTGGAGTTTATTCTTTCTATACAAATAGCAGATTAAATTTCCCTAGCTTTATTTTTAACTAGAATCTTGTTCTATTAGTTACTGTTATACATACATGGAAATATACATGTTTGTTGTTAGTGTATTGTGAAATAAGTGTTTAAATAAGTAATTCCAACATTATTGAATATAAATACTGATTTCAAAACAGTTAGCTAGATTCGTTATATTGGTGTCAGGTGTGGGGTTTCTTGTAAAAAGTATAAGCTCATAATCTATTATAAATTAACATCTAGTGTTACTTGTTTTCTATAGGACAATAATAAGCAGCGCAGAAAAAATATAGTGTCGTTGGTGGAAATGTTGCAAACGATGGAGGACAAAATGGATTCTAGTCAATAACAAATGAAATGCAATTCAAATAATCTACAAAATAAAATTGATTCACGCCAAAATTCACTAAAAGAAGAAATTACAAGCAAATATTAAAAAAGAAAATGCTATCCATAGATTCAAATCCAAAATAAGTTAGACGAAGAAATTGCAAACAAATTAAAAGATAAAATGTGATCGATTAATGGAAATCAAGATAAACTACAAGATGAAATTAAATTAAGCCAAAACGAATTATATTAAGAACCTAAATTAAGGTAGACTAAACTACAGGAAGAAATTAAATCAAGCTAAAGCAAATTAACAAAGAATTTTGGGAAAGTATGTATAGTGATAAAGATGATCAACGATATAATCTACCGAATTACGAAATTTCCCAAAGGAAAACTCAAAGTGGTTCACATGGATCGATCAACCCCATGCGGTGGGAAGAAAGCAGTACCAAGAATGCGCACAAAGGAAGTTAGAAAAATTAGCAACCTAAAACAGCGAACAATCATTCACCGAATTTATGTCAACCTTATCAAGACACCACCAAGCTAGGTTTGGGGTTACCATTGAAGGATGCAGAAATGTTTTGATGTACTAGAGAAGTCAACCTCGGCCCATTGTGTCGCTAAAGACGTCCGAATATTCCATGTCAACGTTAAAACGTAAAGCCGATAGTCTTTACAAGTTTACGAGTGTATGGTAGTAAGCTGGGTGAGGAGGAGGTTACTGGAAATGCCTATGCTGAAAATCTACGAAAGAAACTAAATTCCATTCATGAAAGAATTCGCAATAATATTCAAATATCTAGCGATTGAATTAAATTCCAATAATATGTAAGTCCCAAAACAGGAGGATTTCAGCCTAATTATCTAGTCCGGTTGTACCAGCCTCAGGAAAGGTACAGGTACAGTGATAAACAAGCTTACTGATATCAACTATTGAATTATAAAGTTTTGCAGAAGATAACCCCACCATTCACTTGAATCGATTAGCCCCATACGCTGGGAGGAATGCAGAACCAGAACATAAAGGATGTAAATAGAGGACAAACCAAGTTAGAAGAATTACGAGCCAAAAGAAGCGAACAATCACAAAACTATACTTGGGGTTACCACTGAGTAAAACAGAAAGCTGTTTGATGTACAAGGTGAGAAGTCCTTGCCCATTGTGTCGCTAAAGTCATCTGAATGTCCCTTTGCATTGCTGTTGTGCTTAAAAGGAGGTGTATGATGACGTAGAATAAATACAGCGGCAAATACCAAGGATTGTAAAAGCATGTTACTACTACGCTGTCATACCCAAGATATGACAATTACCTACTAAAACATTAAATCATCAAATGTCAAGTTATGGAGACTTGTGGAAGGCATTATGGGATCTATGGAAACACATTTGTGTCGACACTGACAGAAAGTTAGTCGTACCAAAACTCGGCTGCGGCTAGGACCAGTTTCATTGGCGCGTGATACGTAACGTGTGGAAAGTTGTATTATGAGACCCCAGGTCAATATCCTGGCGTTTAGTTGGAATCCAGAAGGAACTCCATCAACGGTGGAGTCTGTGGACTATCACACTTTCAAAAAATGGGGCAACAAGTATGGATCGCAGTGCAAGTCCAGAGTCACCGTTACGAACAGCAACATTCTTAAGGAGGGGGCAGTGTGACGAAATTAGAAATAATATAAAATCAAGTGTACAATCTAGTAGGTTTCTTATAATTAAGGTAGATGATGCAATTACAAATGACTCATTACGGTAACCGGTTTATTACATTATCATTATATCTAATTTTATTCTACATATCTTCACTACTGTTCAGTAATTTACCCTTTATATAAAAGTAGCAGATTAAATTGCCTAAGCTTTAGTTTTAACTAAAATCTTGTCCTGTTAGTTAGTGTTATACATAAATAGAAATGCAAATGTTGGTTGTCAGGGAATTGTGAAATAAATATTTAAGTAAATAATTTAAAATAAATAATCTCAATATTAATGAATATAAATTCAGATTTTAAAACATTTTACTAGATTCGTTACAGTATTATTACGTTTACATTCAAAGTGCATGCGCTTTAAGGGCGTTTATAGACACTTTTTTTATTTTATATATATATATATATATATATATATATACAAAGGAAAATTAATTCGTTTTTTAAATTAATATAATTATAAAGATTTATGTATATTTTTAGATGTTTAAAAATCTTTAGAAAAATGTATTCCTCGACTGGGGTTCGATCCCAAGACCTTTGGCTTTACGCGCCAATACCCTACCGCTGAGCTATCGAGGGAACTAACAACAATCGACAAATGAGTCCTTCTAAATTATACATATACATATATTAATAATGCGAAACAGACATATTTACTCAAACCAATGATGAGCCTAGAGATTTGTAAGTTTCACACGGCAGGTAGAGCGAAGTCTGATTTTAAAGTTACAAACTGTGGAAATATTCAAATATACAAAGAAAATTAATTTGTTTTTTAAATTAATATAATTATAAAGATTTATGTATATTTTTAGGTATTTTAGGTACTGCTACTACTACCAATCATGCTATTTCCTTAGCGGGGTAGGCAAAACCCAATAACAAGCCTCCACCATCACAACCACAGTATGCATCCATACACCATCCCCTCTCACTACCACCGCCCTTAACCACAACTACCAGCATTCTGCAGTATCCACACCATCCCACTATTACCTACCAATCCTACTTTCACTATTATTACCCATTCACTATTTTTATCCATTCCTTTCTGTCCTTACACGCTTCTTTTGCTTCCATTAAATTCATACAACGTTTTTGGCAAGCTCTCCTATTCTTTGCGCTCTTTACTCTCTTTTC
>JAHWXV010577270.1:0-10585 GCA_024586415.1 Phrixothrix hirtus | reverse complement strand
CTCATTCGTTCCACATGTCCAAACCATCTTAACGCACTTCTTTTGTACAGTTCAGGCAATGTCTCCTTCACCTGGCACGTATCCATCACCCATTCATTCCATACTCTGCCACGTCTCATTTTGCCACATGCAGCTCTTAGGTACCTCATACTTACGGCGTTTATTATACTCATATGCTTCTTCTGACATACCCAAGTCTCAATGCCATATAAAACAGTCGAAACAAATACACTATTGTACACAGCTTTCTTTGCTTCCATACTTAGCTGTTCACTCTTGGTTACTGACGACATGCTGCCAATTATTCTCCTGCCTGCATTTACTTTGCTTTCAATTTCAATATCTATAAAACATGGAAAAATATGCCCCTTTTTTACTTGGCAAAAAAGTCATTTAAGGGTGTAAATGACCCTCAAAGTTGGAGTGAAAATTCGTTTTCCTACATTATTTAGAAAATCAGAGGAGACAGAGAAAATACATCAATTGACATTACGCTTTATTTTCAAATATCTTTCAATTGATGTATGTATATCTAAAACTAGAGGCGGAACCTCGAAAAAGCCCGACAACATTCGGAGTTAAACTTGGAGTAGAGAATACCTTTTCGTTCAATCAAAAGCTTAGTATAATATGTATTCGTAAACTGTGTTAAATACATTAATTTATGGGTTTTTGCGCAATATTGTAAGTTTAAGAATAATATTACAAAGTCAATATACATTTATTTACAAAATTATTCCCTTATGTTATAAATTAAATGGCGCAGTGTTATTTTATGTAATAATTTTATTGCATCTTACGTGGAACACTGTGCCTTTGTCTTTCGACAATGAAATGATGAAATATACCCTCTAGGTGCGATTACAAATTAATTTTGACAAATAATATTTAAATTAAATTATTTACATTTAAATATAGATACAGCAATTTTAACTTGGTCGTGAAGAGTTAACACGACGGTACGCCAAATCCTTGCATATTTTCCTCGCTGCTGTCATAAGATGTACAAGGTGTAAAAACTTTCGGGGTTTAAATAATTATTTTGAAACATACCGTTACTGCAAGGACCATTAACCATGCTTGAACATTTACAGATATCAAGGAGTCTTATGTTACGATTTATGTGCTTAGTTATGTCTGTATATATTTATGATAATTTATTATGCAATATAAATGAAGTTGCACATTATCTTTTTTATAAATAAATTTATAATATATATTACTTGCACCACGTTGTAATAATTATCAAAAACTGCATTTGAATAAAATTACTTCACTGGCGAAACATTCGCTCAGCGTGCCTTTTTGTTGTTTGCGGCCAGTCTAAATTTGTTGATGGCCCTGTTTTAGTATGAAAACATATCGAAGCTGCTTTTAGATTATTCTAGAAAGAACTCGCAGCTTTAAAAGGTAACGCGAGTTGGAGCTACTACTATATTTAAATGTAAATGATTTCATTTAATTACTATTTACGTTAGATTGAAGGTAGATTTCACTATTTTCATTGCCGAGAAAAAGACAATATCCTGCGTGAAATCCAATCAAATTATCGCATGGAACAACTTTGCACAATTCGAGTCATAATGGAAAGTAAGAATTTTGTAAATACATTTATATTGGCTTTACGATTTTATTTGTAAAGTTTTGAATTTTAAAAAAGCACGCAAACTAGATAATGCAGCTTAGGAAAACAATACTAAACATTTTATTGGCTGAAAAATGCATCCCCTATTGCAAATTTCACACTTAATTTTGTTGTGATTTTAGATTTAATGGATAAATGTATAATACATGTATATATCAGTAGAAATTTGTTTAGAAATAGAGGACTGTGTTGATTGAAATGTTTTCTCTATCTGCTTGGGTTTTCTAAATAATATATAAAAACGAATTTTTGCCCCAAGTTTGTGGGTCCTTTTCATCTTTTAATTAGCCTTTTCCGCATATAAAAAATGAGTATGCACTATTTTTCCATGCTTTATATGTGTGAGATTCAACATTAAGATCATTTTAAATTGTGAAATCTTATATAAAAAGTAAATAATTTTAAAAGAGATTGCATTATGTAAAGCCTCCCAAGTTCATCCACATTGTTGTTCACTATATAATTGTACGTGATCGAGTTTTATCGTTGCTGAATCGTCTGGTGCCGAGTTATCCCGGTGTCAAGTTGTCAAGTACCAATTTTAGTAGAGCCGAGTTGTCCGGTGCCGAGTTTTCCATTTCTATATTCTCAGATACTTAAATGATTTGTACCATTCAAAAGCTGCACTATGTTGAAGGCAACCCTTCCCAAATTATGTGCTTGAAGTTGATGATCGCTTTTCACTTGCGGCATACATAAATTTAACAATAACGCATGGTGCAACACCATGTTGTACATCATTTGATGCCATGTTTAACCTAAATGTCATTATTTGTTCAAACAATTGAAAATTATGGCTATCAATCATCTATACATGCATGTTGATTGTCACAAAACAAACTTGGCGGTTGCTGTTAATTAAGAATAGGAAAAATAAAAAGGTCTGATCAAAAGTATACTCCACTCGTAATATGGATGATACAGGTCTGCTGAACGAAAACGATGCGCAACTTCTGAATTTATAAATTCTAGGTTATTATTAAATAAAAAATGTGCAGAGTCTTATTTGAAGATGCTTAGGTTGTGAGTAGTACAGTAACAATTAATTTAGTTGCGTAGAAGTTGCGGTTAGTCGGTATTTGCATGTCCAAAGTCGTGAATTGATTTTGACATTACAAATTGGAGAGTACGTTTAAGATTTTAAACTGTACAACGAAGTTTGTTTTAATGTTCAGGGTTGATTAAGTTGCCTTCGAGGTCGTTTACAAGTTTTGAGAAATTCTAAACGATTTCTGTATTTGGTGCTTTCTGGGTGGTCGTAAACTTACTTGATTACTGTATCTAATTTACACTATACTCACTTGAGTATGTAATAATGTATTGGTAGCATATAAAGTCACTTGGAATTTAATTTTAACTAAGCGGTACAGGAAAAAGTAAAATTCTGGAAATGATCCGTTTTGGCTTAGAAGTGAACTTCAGTTGCAGTGGATGACATTTCTTAGAAGACGGTATTTATGCACCGTTTCCATTTAAACTACAGGTACAGTTGGTGCGGCATACAACTTATAAGAGATATAGAGTATACATCTGGGTTGTTGATATATAAATTAGTAATGGAGTTGGATTGTTATTTAAATAAAATTGTAGTCTAAATACAACTATAACTTTATTCCTGTGTATAGTATATTTTGATTTATGGGAGTCATTTAGAAAACTAACTCACTTTCCTTTGCTCGGTTTAATTGGAGATCTATTTGCCTTTTAAGGCTTTAGGCTTTTACTTTGCATCGGGTGATGAGTTGGGCGGAAATTTTTGAAACAACCCTCTGTAGTCAAATATTTTAATAAATAACAAAAATTGTTCAAGATGGCGTCTTAAATTAGTGTAAATTTTGTGTGGCTAGAAATTTTTAATGTCTTCCGTGGGATTGTCCATGTTTAGTTCAAATTCTTCTTAATCCCTATTTTTCTGTATGAAAGATGACAAGTTTCACACGTTTCATCTTTGCACTCATTACTGAGGCTATACGTTTCTTCATTGATGAATTGTGAATATATTTCAATACAGGGAGTATTTTTATTTTCGACATTTAGATCAGATTACCAACACAGTCGTAATTCATCCATAGATTGAAATAATTGTATATCTGTACGCTTATCTTATTATTTTTATATTAATCAATAATATAACAAAATAGTTGAAACACATGTGTTTGTTTCTATCACTTGTATTATAGTTATTCACAAAAGATAGATCCCTTAAAATTTGACGTCTAATTTCAACAATAAATAGTCTTAATTTTAAAATTAGTCTTTCTTAGATAACTGCATTTAAAAATGAAGTGCAGACATTTGACAACAGAAGAAATGTTACAACATCGCATATTTGGGGATAATAGAGGCACTAACAAGGGATAAACAATGTAAATGAAGGACAAGTTAATCATGAAGGGTTAATGACCCCTATTCAAATCCTTCCACGACCATACGCCAACTTCTTGTAGATTTTCATCAAGTTAACATAGTGGACGTTTCGGATCAAATGGTTTGTAACAGACTCCACGATATTGGTCTTCATTTTCGCTGACCATTAATGTTTCCAGCATTATTACAGGAAAATCCAGCGAATAGAGTAGCTTAAGAAACACGTTAATTAGAATGAACTCTCATGAATTAAAATGAAATAATTCTAAATGTAATTATATTTAATTCAAATAAAGTATAGCAACGAAAACAGCTATATGCCATTTTTATTTCTTAATAGTTGACCAGGTAAATAGCGTCTGCTTTTCGATATGTACTGCTAAAGGCAGTTGTTAAAATTCTGCATAACATATTCAACACATTATTTTATTTTTTCATTAACTTTCTATTCCGCTGCAAAATAGTTCTTGGTTAATAATAAAAACGTTGTTTAGGTAGCGCTACAAAAATTAATGGAATGTTGTATAATTTAGAGATTGAAGAGCCCATTCAATTTTGTTAAGTTTGGAGATACTGTGAATCTAAATATTTTGTTAAGTTTGGAGATACTGTGAATCTAAATATTTTTTGAGAGACATTCAATGACATTATCGTGGTATATGAGAACGCTATCTTATTGAAAACGTGTGTTATGATTATTATGTGGAAACGTATTCAATTGAGAGAGTAAACATTGATAATTCCTGTTGAAGGCATCATGTTATATAGTTGATGATATGGATTTATTGTCCTAGAAAATCAATGACAGATATTTTGCTTACTATAGTATAGACAGATAAATCGAAATACGCTTCATCCTAGATCCTAAAATGGTGAATATCGATTCTGTTCTGATCATTTCCTTGAAATGTAGGTGAGCTGGTACTTTTAGAAGTAAAAATTTGGGGTCTATGTGCAAAATTGTAACTAAAAAGATCTTAAACGAATCAAATATTTGGTATCTTTTACGAACTAGAACGTATTGCACTGTTACAAGAATTTCTGGTTCCTTCTTTTTGATATTGTAGTTAAACAGTTTCAAATTTACAAATTCATTCTTTTATGTTATGGGCAGAGGAAACTCACTCGTGAGGAGGAATCTCGAAATCAATTAAGAATTACACAATAATTATTTCTGGAGTACGATTTATAATCAGAAACGCATATTGACAATGGCAATCATAGATGATTTGAGAAAAAGAATGCTATATCAAACTGCACAATTGCTTGTTTATTGGTTTTGTGGCAAAGGTATCGGTATTTGTGAATCACTTCGGACCTCTTGGCTTCAACTAGTCTAGTCACTTAGTCACGCCATCCATAATTTTGCCGAACTTGGTGGAATTCCACCCCCAGTAGGGATTTTTAATCTGCCAAATATCGCATTGACATGAGACCAACGATTTTATTTTCTTATCCGAGAAAAGACGTTTACAAATTTTTTTCGAATGAAAAATGTATCGGCTTAAGCTGCGTTTTAACCCACGTCCTTTAGTCATAGATGGAAATATTATAAACCATTACACTACACGAGGCCGGCTGTGTATAGTAACCAAATATCAACATTCCTCTTGTCGACCATTTGAAATAATGGAGCTCACTTTAAACCAATTACTTAATTACTATCTTCGAAAATTTAACAGAAGAATTTAATACCGTGTACGTTCTTGTCTAAACCAATGTTGATTTGGTATAAATGAGGGCATTGAGATCCACCCAGAGATACCCATTTCGGCACGGAACATTCCTATTTCACTCTTTGCAAAATGATTAGGATTTCTCATAAGACAAAAGTTATCAGAAAATGTTATACAATAAACATAAAAAGGTTAAGTAGGTCGAAAATAAAATAAAGTGGAGAAAGTGATTAAAGAAGATGAAACTAACATTTGGTAAGTAATTTGAAAAACAAAATAAATATCATTAATTTGACAATTTATATTGTTCGATGGTGTCAAGTATTCATACTTACCACGAACTTACATTTGTAAAGCTGGGTAATATCAATTTAACGTATGGCAAAAGGTTACACAGTGCAAATCGATGCGTTAAAAATAGACACAAAAATTGCAGATATTTACTGTCAGTATCTGTGCTTCTTAATATGGATAATCTCGCTCATACAATTGACATGCTCGACTATATGTACTATTAGTAGCGTTGAAGAACGTTTCTATTGTTATACTCGTTACTGTACAACCATCGCATGCAGAAAGATACAAAGTCCGCGTTCTAGTGCTCGCTGAATACAGCCCGAAATACAAGTTAGCCGTTTGGTCATATTTAAATAGCAAATGATTCTATCCATACAATGTCCAGTCAGCATTTTTTGCAGGAAACCTGTACTTCAACTTTTTACGTTTGGAAAATGTGCTACTCAATGTTAGACGGTATATGTAGTACGTGAATGACGCAGCGCTGCCGCACATTAGCAATGCAGTTAGTGAGTGCTTTAATGAATATTTTCGTTACATAGAATTGATTGATTGGGGAGATTCTATAACACAACAGAGAATACCACTAGATCTAACCTTGTTAGATTCTAGTTTTAGGAATCACTTAAATCTGTTGTTTACTCTATTACTCTAGATACAGTGGAAGATATTTCGCAGCGCTTGTCAAGCGATCAGAAATAAAGTTGAAATATTTGAACGGATCCAAAAATCAAATGTACGGGTCTATGGTTCTACTCTAAAACATCTTTTATAATTTCGTTTCGTTAACGTAAATGATGTCAATGTACAAAAAATTAACTTTAAATAATAATAAAAGAAACAATTTCCATACCCATGTTTATATAAACGTTTCTCATTGTTTTCACCTCCTGAGTAAGCCTATCATTTTATAAAGAATGAAGTGGGACAATCTGTATAGTATATACACCCGAGGTGTGGTAGTTAAATAACGAAATTGATCAGCTTGCTTTGAATTGGGTCATTCCCTAGTATCATGTAGTTAATATATATGAAGCTTCAACTGTCGGTAGTTAAAATTTAGAACTGTTATTCGAATTACTTACTGTAATATTTAACTCTATCTACGTTTAAGTTTTGTCATTTTACCAAAATATATGTTGGATTCAAAAATTGAACGGGTCAATACAAAGTTTTTAGTAAAACTGCACAAACGTGTACCTAAACTTATTGTACACTCAAAGGAGTTTATAATGGGGGAGTGTATCCCCAACCGTACCTTTTGGTGGTATAGGAGGTTTAATACTAGCAGAGAAGAAGTTGAGGATGATTTCTTTGATAAAAGGGGTGTTCTGTTAGTTGAATGATTTCCTAAAGGTAGGACAGCTAAACACCACTACGGTATAGAGATCTTAAAAAAATTGGGTAAGCAAGTGCGGAAGAAGCGACCTCAGTTGCGGTCCAATGAATGAATATTGCTTCACTATATCGCTCCTGTTCATAATACTTTATCTGGGAAGCAATTTTTGACCTCCAAGACCATTATTACCCTCTATACTCACCTTATCTTGCACCATCCAACATCTTTTCATCTCCCAAGATAAGAACAAGCTTAACCTGAATCGCTTTGAAAGAATTGATGATATATAGAGGAAAACGAGAGAACTTCATGAAGCACTGACAGCCCAAGAGCTACGACTTTATTTCCACCAATGAAAGATGCGCATGCAACGGTGTATAGATTCGCAAGGGAACTATTTTGATGGCGATATCGAGTAGTTACGTTTTTTGTTTATTATACTTCTGTAATTAAGATGGCTTCGTTATTTAAATGTCATACCTCGTATGACATTTAGAAAGTTGTATGTTTAGGAGAAATCAAAGCTTAGATATTTACAAAGGAAAATACTAAAAAACATTTCTTCTGTAAGGTATTCTTTTATACACATATTTTACGTACACAAAGGCTTTTAAAGCTTGTTACATTTCAACAGCGAAGTTTTCAGATTTTTATAAAAATCTTTAGTATAAAAATGATGGTAAAACCAAAACTTTGCGAATTTTCCAGCGGAAAATCTGCATAAATAGTGCTTTAATTCCAGCTAGATATGCAAAATTAGCGATTAAAAAGTTTTAAAAAATTAAACCAGCAATCCCAAAAATAGATTACGAATTTAAAGACAGTCCTCTTCAGAAATAAAATAGATAGATGTCAAAGAAATCTCTCGACTAGTTCCGAACTAATTGGCTTATCATCAGTAGAGTGTATTCTGCAACATTTGTGAACAGTCAATTTTATGAAATTTAATTGAATTGAGTAATGGCGAACTTACGTTTGATCAAAATGATTGTTTACGTTAACATCATTTGCTATGGAAATATGTAGAAAAGATTGTAGATTACTCCTTACATTTTCATTTACATATAAAGACGGTTACATTCACATAGTTTAGGCATTCGTCGTTTCTCAAGTGTACATTTTCTTTAAGAGTGCTGTTTTGTTGACATTTCAGGTATTGATATTCTAGAAAAATTTTATTGCGTCAACTGCGGTACATATTTTATCTACGTTATGACATTAATTTTAAAATTCATAAAATTTTTATTAATAATTCATAACACCAAATATTGATTTCATTCGCATCAAAGTAAATATATGCATTATTTGTTTGCAATTATGTTTAGAGAGAATCATAAATGTTTATAAGCACGTAGGTGGATTTTGAATTTTGATTTTATAGAACCTACAACTTAATTTTAATGCTGTCACAGTTTAAAGGTTAAAATGAAAATATTTTTTTTAATTTTATAGGAAGTTATATATTACCTGAGAATCGGAGATCTGTTTTATTACACAAATTTAATTAGCATAACAAATATTTTAACAGCTACTTGTATTTTTATTAATAGCAGCCGAAAATAACATTCTTTGAAAGTTTGAATAGGTTAAGGTTTTAGCATATAGTGGTTTCGTATAAAGAAGAATGCCTTTTTATGAATTTTAAATTCAAACTTGCAAAAAATTTTCCTCTTAACAACATTTATTTGACTTTTCAACTCTTCCTGTTGGTGCATTCTATGTTAACTCTTTAAATTTTTCAGTTATCTTTTCATTTTCTGTTCTTAATAACATCAACTAAAATTTTATTTGGTTACATGTCAAGGATTTTACCCAAGCATTTGAAATTATGCAAAGTTTGTAAAACTTATTAACTTATAAAGTCAAGTATTTAACGGCGTAAGAAAAGCCTAAAAATCGTTTAACATTGAAATTGTGATAACTAAAAAAATCCGCAGTAACTTTAATAGCGCAAAGATTTTTGACCATCCTTTGGAATGTTACAAATTCAACTTTTACCTAAAAGTCTTCCATAGAAACTGACATGGTTGTGGCTATTAGGAAAAGTCTGCGGGTTACCTGCATTATATAAATTATTGTATCACTAAAACTTTTACCAATCCTCGTAATAATTCGCTTAGGTTTCGTGTTTTTTTGAACATTTAGTATTCTTCCGTAATGATATACGAGGGTTAAACTATGATGAACTTCGAATGTATCACGTTATTACCTATTCTAAGATTCAAATTTTAAATATACGAGTATATAAAATTATTAGAAATAACTAATAATAATAGAATTCAGTATTAATTCAAAGTTCATAAACAGTGAAAAATAAATATTAATTAAAACAATAATTAGTTGTCAAAACCTTATAACATAAAAGCATTCCAGCAGATAAGTTGCAAATATAAATAAATAAGAATTAAATCCTTAAAAAAGATATCAGGGACCTAGAAGTAAGTATTGATACATATTGAAGTGCAATGTACTTCAAAATCAAAATGCAAATAGAGTATTTTTTAATATGAGATAGCTGCAGACATCTAGTTAAGACAAACAAAACTCTGTAAGTAGTTAGAATTAGTTTTAAGAGATGCCGTAAAGTATTTTAAAATATTTAAGGAGTGGGAATGTTTGTTATCCCACTTAACTACAAATTGATAAAACAGGCTATAAAATGACAGCTGTGCTAGAAAGCTTTACAAAGAGCCTATACCGTTTTCTGCCTTAATTACACAAATTATCTGTAAGAATCCTTAGCTATATTATGTGACATCAAAGACCCTCATTCGAGTATTGCATAATACACAAATTCTTTTCTAAAACCCCTCGGCGATGCTCGTTATAATTTAAGCATTCCTCTCCGATGTTATAATAGCTTGTATCTCCTTGTAGACAGTTTCACCACGCTTAAGGACCCTTAATCGAAACATGATAATCTGAAGATATCTTCCTTTACCAATAGTGTTTGTCGATCCTTGCAGACTCCGATTCTAAAGTTTTACAACCGCCGGGAGTCTATCGATTTATTTTATATGTTTCTACGGTCCTCATTCAAGAAGGATATAAATAAATGCAGTCCCAGGTTCTAAACATATAACTGTTTACGGACCATTTTATTCGAAGCCGATATGATAATGATTCCTCCAAGAGCCTCTGAAAATAGTTCAAAACATATTGTGTGACGTTTCAGTCCTTGCTGAACGGCATAAGGAGAATTTAAGAACTTGCGTTCTACCCGGTGGTAGCTCTTAGTCGTGAGGGGTGGTTCTTTGTGTA
>JAHWXV010577254.1:0-22471 GCA_024586415.1 Phrixothrix hirtus | reverse complement strand
ATAATTTGTGAAAAATATGCATTTCATTATAAAACTTACAAAATATGCAAAAAATGCATATATATGCACTTTGCATATATTCCGCCCCCTAGTAATAATATTAAGTAACTTAAAGAACTCTATTTGCACGAAAATTTTAATGTTAGTCTTAATAAACCAAATTGGATTTTAAATTTAACAAACGCAGAAATTCCTTTAAACGTCGAACAATTTTTATCTTTGGGTCCAAAATTTAATATAAACTATTTACCAACTTCACTACCTGTACCAAAATTATTATCGCAAGTTGAAACCATCATCGATTTAGTGAATGACAAAGATAAGGATCAATATAGAGCAAACATTATTAATATTATCACTAACTATGTGAAACTACCTAAATCGAATTTGGATGTTTATCAAAAATCTATGGTTTTGACAAGAAAGTTTCTTCATACTATTTGATAATTTTTAGTTGCCTTAGTTTGTATACAAACGTCATTTTGAAGATTAGTTCTGACGATACGAATAAACGTTCGCGAAATATAGTTTAATTTATTGCCGATAAAAAAGTATATATATATATATATATATATATATATATATATATATATCTACATCTATATAAAACATTAAATTTTCCTCTTATAAATGGCGCGGGTTTTGAAAACTTTGGCACTAGTGAAAAGTCATCAAAGAATAAAATAAAGGAACAATTACAGTATTTTTCACAAAAACCAATAGATGGCTCTCAGTCTAAATCGAATGGTATCTACACAAGTTATGTGTTTATAAGGAGCTATCATTTTCAATCAACGTGTTCAGCGATCCCGTAGTGAGGTGCACCATAGGGAAAAATCAGTGGTATACGGATGCTGCGACTTGTCGATTGAAATTACAAACTTTTATATGTTTACCTATTTAATTTTAGGTTATAAAAATCTTGCGTTAGAAGTTCCTTTAATTGTTCATTTATTTTATACCTTGATGACAGTATGATGGCTTTTCACTTGCATCGAATTTATGCAAAATTCGCGCTATTCGTAGGAGGAAATTTCAACCCTTCATGTATATAAATATTCTCCTATTAAAAACCAATAGATGGCTATGCCAGTCTAAATCGCTTAAGAATTGTTTAGAATTGAATACTGGATTGGGTTCCAGTTTGAAATTAATTTTTAGTATTAAACTGATATTTAAAATTAGAATTTTATTAAAATTGTCTAATTTAATAATTATTTTGATTATAAGTTTATCTAAATTGTAATGATTTAGATGAATTAAAATTTCTGTTGTAAAAGTACTTACTAGAATTTATTAATATCTTAAATATAGTGAAGTCTCTCGCGGCAATCACCTCTTTAACGCAACAACCTTTTAAAAAGATCGCATTTAGCTTAATACCATTGGAACTACATTCAATAGTGATAATTTTCTGTTCTATAAGACGACCACTCTCTAACCCATCCACGACCATGTTTAAACAATCTCTTCAAGATTCTGGGACGCCTTTAATTCTCTCTTCTAGGAAAAGCTCATTAGTTTTAGACCGTCGTTGCTTCATCAATATTTCTGTCTTCGAAACAACATCGTTTTTAAGATATTGTGTGGTGAAAGTGAATACGTGAACGAAATTATGGTTACCGCGTGGTTACAAAAATTACCTCCCTTAATTAACAATTACGAACCTAAAAACATTTTTAATGTCTATGAAACCGGCTTGTTTTATCGCGGGTTGCCTGCAAGGTCTTGAACACTTAAAGGATCGATGCCTTTGGATCTAAGAAATTAAAGAAAATAATTACGGTAATGCTCTGTGCTAATTCTTTGGGAGAAAAGGAGCCTCTATTGATAATTAACACTTTACGGCCGCTTTGTTTCAAAAATATAGATTTAACGAAAATGAAAGTCGATTGATACTCCAACAAAAAGGCATGCATGACTAGTACTATGTTCACAGAATGGCTTCAAAATTTTAACAAAAAAATGCGACAACAGAATCGAAAAGTTTTACTGCTTTTCGAAAATGCGGCTTGTCATCCAAAATTAAATTTGATAAATGTCAACTTAATTTTTCTTCCTGCAAACACATCCAGCACTTCACAACCATTAGGTGAAGGCATAATTCAGTCGTTTAAGCTGTAATATCGTCGTCGCATTTTAACAACATTTTGGCAAACGTAGATAAATCGAATAACGCTGATGAATTGATTAAAAAGGTCTCGTTGGCTGATGTCGTGGGTTACGTTAAAGAATCCTGGAAATATGTGAAAGATGTCACAATTGTAAAATGTTTTGAAAAATGTGGCATCAGTTCAGAATTTCCTGAGGCCAATGTAATTGATGATTCTAATATTGAAAAAGCAGTGAGAGCACTTGAACAAATGACAGACCTAAAGATTAGCTTAAACTTCAATAAAGACGAAAACGAAAACTTTCAAAATGTTAAAAATTGAGAAGAGGATATTTTAAACAACTATGAATTTAATAACAGCTGTGATGGAACAAACGAGGTGAATAATTGATCCGACGAGGAGGAAGAAAATGTATATGCCATAAATGTCGTATCAAGTCTAAAGAAGTTGCCTTTGAATTTAGGTAATTATCAAATGGTAGAATTAATTTTGGAACTTCAAAGACATGTAGAAAATAAAATACTAAAGCAAAATAATAAATAATCAAACCGCCAAACTGCATTAGAACATTTTTTGAGAAATTGTAATGTTTTATTGTTTAAATAAGTATGTATGTATTTATGTGTAATTATTGCAATAAAATAAATAATATACTAATTAGTTATGTTACTATTTTTTTCTATTTATTTCATTATTTGTACTTGTCATATTAATGAAACTCTTTCTAAAAAGACCTCCTATATCAAAGACCAGCTTTTGTTGGAACTAAGACTCGTCGCCTTAGAAAGCGTTCACTGTATATCTTATATCTTCTTCATCTTTAACAAAAGCTATAGTAATTTAGGTGGATTTACTGTATACAACGCTACTTAATGGTTCAGATATACCATTGATAAGGTTTTTAAAGTTTAGTTTTATATCATTTTTTGGTTCAGATTTGTTACCTAACGAAATTTCTGAATTTAGGATATTATAACAATATTTTCGAATTAAAATGTCTTTTAGTTATTTAAATGTTGTACGGCAGTAGATGACAAAAGCAACTACAATAATCTAAAAAAGCAAATGATTAAGTTAAAGGTAAATGGGGCATCCATTGTAAACTTAAATGGTAGCTTTTTAAAGTTCGTTTAAATTTTATTAAATAATAATTTCACATATTCCGTGGAATAGAATTATGGCCTCATAGCTTCAATTGCGTCTATATCTAAGGAAAACCGACATCCACGCAACTGTATTTTAATATACGAAAATAGGTAAAACTCTCAGTGAATAGAGGGGATGTGGCAAAATTTTAACTTTCGACAGGGCCAAAAATTCGGTTGTTCTAGCCGCGGTGTGGAATGACGCGTTAGCGTGATACCATAACAAACCACGCAATCAAGTGTTTGGTCGTTTCACAAGACGAAGGTGGTCGTATAATATTGTTTGTGTTGATGTCGATCAAATTTCTAAGGTTGTTTCTATTTCACAATACGTTATTCGTCGATTTTATTTCACTACATTTTTTACAGAAGCGATGTTTTATGTGGTAACCGCACTTTGCAGTTAGCCCCTGTGCAGGTCATCTTTTGAATTCAGTATACCTATTTAATGTTAAGTTTTGTGAAGCGGAAAAGGCTCCAAATGTTGAATGTAAACTTATTAGGCATTTCGCTTGTTTTAAACCTTTTTATAATCGTAGTAAGTCATCGATCTAAAATCAAGTCTATCGAGTTCCATCGCATTAATTAAAAATTACTAACACAGTGACAGTAACAGTAACTCTGTACTTGCACAGGACTGGCTATAGCGTTTGATGTGCTTATTTACTATTTTGAATGATGGGGGTTACAGCACGATACGTCCACTGGAATACGAGAATGCCGATTATTATAGCATGGCTCTCGTATATGAAACTTCTTCTAAACATAAATGATGTATGATGATTATATAATTATATCGTGTATTTTGGGGCTGATACCTTATTGCAGGTATTTATTTTGAGCTCAGGTATGTATGTAGAACACTTTGACTTGCATTTTCAACAATTTTCCAAATTCAGCCAACCGAGTTTCAAAGTTGTTACTTGGATCAAGACAAGAACAGTAAATAAAATTTAAAAAATTAAAGTGCGATAATATCATTGCTTCATGAAGCATTTTGTGTCAAAAATTGGCAACTATCAAGTTTTTTTGAATTTGGCCTGTACATATATACTTATGAAAACTGTGCGTAATCACCCAATAAATAACTATTTAATACTTTATTTTAAACATTTTCGAATCATATTAATGCCTTAATTTCAAGGTTTCATATTTTATGTATCAAAATTTGATATAATTCTGATGTATTGGAAAAGAATCCATTAAATAAATGTTGAATATTAAATTTAAATTATATGGTGTGAATTTCTGATTGAATAAAATGTTTATATTGGAATTCCCAAAATTTAGTTCTATGAAATGTTTCAGTCAAATGTAACACTTTGTTTCCCGTTTCTTCTTGAATTGCGAAAGCTTACTCTAATTAAGCGAGTAAACAGTTGCAACCAAGCAGCCTGGATTGGATCTGTGTACTAGAATTTGGAGGCTGAATTTGTAAATACTTAAGGTAATTAACCGATTGTCTACCAAGTATTTAGTTGTATGATATAACGAGCTGGAACGCGTCTCACATCCCAGACGTAATTAAAGATGTTAATTTTCCTTAATTAGCTAGTTTGCTCCGGCTATCACAGTGCAGGTAGGGAGGATTCTACGTCTATGATGAAATTAATTTATCAAAAGTTCAGGAATGTTTTGCAAACGTCAAAAATCGGGGAGAAATTGTGATTTATGGGCGTCACTTTACCTTAGTTGTTTTAACTGTTAGAACTTCGGAAATGGGACGATAAAGTGTCCTATTTCAAAACCGGAAGGATGCACTGTTATTATGGTATACTCACTGGTTAATTATTTAGCGTACGCCACTGGGTAGGCGCTTCAATTCAGTTTAAATTAGACTCACAACTAAAAATGCTTTACTTACTCATATCTAACGTTTTCCTGTAATAAGATGATATTTACTACTACTACAGTTATTTGTAACGGAGAAATAATAAGATCGCCTGCTTTAAACAAGTCGCTTTTAATGAAGACAACATAAAATGGTATAGGCAATAAAAGAACATTTAAACGATCAATTACTTAATCAATAAAATAGCAACATAGGCGACCCCTGGATTTGATTTCCAAAAACTATCTTAAATAATAATAACAAAATACTGGTCCCTTCCAATGGTGGTCTTAATTTACTGTAATTACCTAAATTAAATATATTTTCGGTTCGTTAATTAAATCTCACCCAACAAGAACAAAATTTTCTATCTCCTATTTGGTTGAAGTAGGTCAGCCAGCGGATAATTGCTACGTTACAAGAAAGGAGGTTGACTTTCGGATTCCTCAGAGGAGTTTAGTGACTTGCGGGACGGAATAAAATGATCGAAAGGATGTCACTTACTTGAGATCTTCGCGGTCTGCGACTTCAAAGAAACAGTGCGGCCCTTGTTTGCGGATTCTATTGTACCTTACGTACTGCTTCGTCGGATTCTAGCTTTCACTTATCAATCTAACAGGTAATGGATTCTGAACCCAAACCCAATTCGCCTTTAGCGATAATAGGTAGAATTTTCACTAATTCGACCTCCAATACATAACCATACAAAAGGGTAACTCGTCGATGATTTCCTCAAACTTATTTTTGGCGCGCACACTGAAGGATGTTACTTCCTTTCATCACGTTCGAGACTCTACTGCATGTTAACTGAAACGTTTGCTTTGAACTTGCCGGGGAAGGGGATCGGTAGTTAACATTTATTGTTAGAAGAATCAACATTCTCATGGGAAAGCTGATGTTGTATTTTTAAAACGTGAACCGGAGATTCTTGGTTATTAATAATTATTGTTAAGATTGGTAGCAAGCTGTAAAGTCCTTGTTTACAATTTACCACTTAAGCTTCGTTATGAATTTATCCAAGTATATACCGGGTGTTCGCAATTAAATGGTAAATATTGCAAGACTTAAAGACGCGCTTACAATGGTTCCGGCCATGAAAGGACAATCGTTTGTTAATACTGACTTCGTAGAAATTATGGTTGCCTTTGTATAAGGAATTGCCTAATTTAATAGCGACCCTAGACTTACTGTTTTATAACTAGTTGTTACTTTCCCACTAAAGTAGGATCTAATCTAGCTATTCCTAGTTCCGTTCATAAATATCGTAATGTATTATAATCTTGTTATGCTTATTTCTGATGGAAATTTCACTCATTTTGTTCAATTCAGAATCACTGTTACTTATGATGCAAAACATTAATAAGAAATTTATTATTTAAAATACATATCAAGTTTGAGGTATTTGTCTTAACCTGTTACAGTTATTGTTACATTTCTATTTTTCGCGGGAAGTAAAAAGGCCTTTTACATAAAATTACTGATAATTGACAATTAACTTCCTTGCCCTTTCTACAAACCATCGTTTTAATTATTATTTTTGTATAATCACGACTATTTAATTATTTTTGTTGGACTAAATTCGTAGGACCTAAATTTAAATATCGATTAAATTTGTAACAATTGTACTAACTTTTATGTAATTTCTTTGATGTGTATCAATACAGTGTTGTATGTGAGTATTGAATCTTTTAATTATGTAGTGTGCCTAAACCTTTTGTATTATTTCAAGAGTAATAATTGTAATAAGCAAAACAACAATTTGTAGCGAGGTTGTATTTAAAACGTCCGCAATTTATTTTAGTTAAAGGTATTATGCAGAGGCGTATCTGCGGTTTGCCGTTATCTGTACTAAGTATTTAGTTCCCTTATGCATTACTTGTAGGGAATTCCCGTTTTAGTCCATCAGTGCTGTCGAGATAAAACTAATGAGGCTGTAATTATGCCTATTTCTCAATATATTACCAGGTGGGCTACTGATCAACGTTATATTTTATTGAGCGAACCAACGCCTCTCCTGACGGTAGCTGATATTTAATTATCGCGTGGGGGTATTACAACCTATGTCATAAGAACGAACCCTCTTATTATACTGTACGCCACAAAAGAACTCGTTGAATGTGATATAAGGGCTTCTGAAAGAAATTTAGATACATATTTAAATAAACTTTACGTTTCAACAACAGTTGTCTTCGTTAGCAGAAAAAACCTAACCGACAGAATAGTTGGCTTATTTGACAATTCTAGTCTGTCAATTAAGTTCTTTCTGCTAACAAAAACAACGCTATCTGTTGTTAACAAATTTAGTATAATTAAATATTTGCTCGGTTTTAAACCACAAAAATCAATTTTATATGAATGCATGTTGTTTTTAAAAACATACATTTTTAAAACTCAGGCAAAAACTGAAAACTACAGGTTTAAATTACATACAATTATTATTGGAAAGAATCAAGAACAAAATCGAAGAATAAATTTTTTATATATTGAACTGTTGCCTGCTAAATTAAATTCAACTTCGATTGGGTACGTTAAAACCTGGATCAACACTGGGCGAGGTGGTTCTTCTGGATTCTGACAAATGACTTCCATCGAAACCTGGGTCAATGCTTGACGAAGTAGTGGTTCTCCTAGATTCTGACAAATGACTACCATCGAAACCTGGATCAACATTAGTCTGTTGTCCTGATGGAGCTTGACGACGAATTCGTGACTCGCTTATTACTGAAGCAACGTTTGACCTTCTTTGATATTCAGTAGTATCTAAATAAAATCAAAATTTAGTTATCAGTCACCATCTATAGATTATTGTATGAAATTTTACCTTTAGCACCATTCCATTGATTTATCCGAAAGAAGTTATGTTGCAGATTACCTAAAAAAAAGTATTACTCATTTTACCATTTTTTCATGACAACATACTGTGCCGATTTTGAGGATCAGTAAATGGTGACTGTGCTTCCATGTCAGTAAGACGAACAAAATCATCTATCTGAGAACCGTGCCTGTCTAGTGATTTAAACATGAATTAGTAATAATCTACTGAAATATAATATGTCATACTTCTGTGAGGTCTATTTCTTCGTCGAGGCCTTGTAGGATGATCTTTTAATTTATTTTCAACAACATCTTAAAAAAACAATATATATTGCTTATTACAGAATCATTAAAAGTTGTACCTGATCGATCTCTGGGTCTTCCTAATATTTTTTTTCCTATATATTCTATCGCCATACGGAATTCTGTGTGTTTTATTAAATATTACAATAACTTATGGAATAATATATTGTAAAGCAGCATACCTTCTTCCCTTGAAGTATTTTTAATCATTTCACGATATTGTTTCCAACGCTGTACACCTTTTTCATGTAATTCATAAATATCAATTTTTGGATGAATATCCTCTCCATTTCCTGATTGAAGATAACTCAAGCTTCCAGAAATTACGGCGGTAATTATCAGTACCTTAAATGAAATTGAAAACAATTAAAATTATTCTTTTGATTTAAAATCGTGTGATTGAATGAAACTTAATTATCTAAATAATTGCTATAAATGCAAGACGCTGTGTGTACACAATGAAATATTCTCACGTTAATGGTAAAAAACTGCTAGTGGAATGCATGTAATTTTCAATTGGGAATTTTTAAGAAAATTTATGACGGTCAAATACAGGGAATATGCAACATTCTTTAGTTAGTTCTTAGAGTGCTTTTGATGAAGTAAAAAGTTCGTCAGACCTCGCATCGGATGTATAAAGAACGAGTACGGAATCTATTGTAAATGAGGCAACAGGTGTACAAATTATTAAATGAATTCATCGGATTCGTTTGTTCAGAGGTATTTTAGTCTAGAATTTTTGAATATAATTATTTTCTCAATAATTTACCTGAGTACAGGAGAGCTTATAGTGAATTCTGTAAGATAGACTTTAACTATTTATTCTCAGCTAAAATGAAGAATAGCCCAACTTTTGCATTTTTATTTGGAATATTTGACAGAGAAATCACCTTTATTAATAACTATTATCCATGCAGCCAATTACGTATAAGTGTTTAAGTGAAATAAGTTATCTATATTTTTATAATTTTCAATCCAAATATACGTTGTTGTATCTATTTACTATTAGCCATAAGATTGTAATTTTAGGTCCATTTTATACATACAATTAATTTGTATGCCCTGATCTAAATTTGATTAGGCAAAGTGGTAAGGTGGTTACACTTATGATTTTATAGAACTTAAGTATCGACTGTGAGGCCATTGTATTCTCTACAATCTTTTACCTCAATACTTTAGTTATTAGATTGGAAACCCACCCCTCCTCCCTTGAGCGAAATTTAGGTCTTCCCGTTAAAAATTTATTGTCAAATATTTTATATAAATAGTGATTTATATAGACGCATCTTTTCTGAGTTATAGCCACTTTAGGGTTGCGTTCGAACAATAAATTACCGGCATTCAGCTCAAAAAATACAATTAAGACTTCTATCAGCAAAAATGGGGTATTTAAGTGGTACTTTCATTTAACTGAGGCGATGCTTAAAACTACCTCCAACTTTACATAAAACCCTGGTCTGTTTCGAATCTTCTAATGAAGGTCCCCAATATAGCAACTTAGAATATAAGGTAATATGAACTTTAAATGATCCTATTAATCAAAAATGGGAGGATCTAAAAGTGTAAACGAAGAAAACCATTCTGTAGGTTCTGCGTGTGAATATAAACGTGCTGTATGGTTGAATAATATACAAGTTATAACTTATGATGAGCACTTCTAACAAGTTTGGTAGTCCCAAGTATCTGTCAAAATGCTGCTGATTACATCCAGTAAACGGCTAAATCGAACCAGAAAGATAATCAAGGAGTAGTTTATAATTCCTCCCAAAGAATATTAGAAGTTTCTAGTTGCCATGGATAAAAAAGAGTAAAATCGATAATATTATCTCTTGTAAAGTCAGCTGAAAATGGGACGAACATAAATAGGGTATTGTTAATACAAGTTGGAGAGATCTTCCTAGCTTAATGTTCTTCTACTTCATGGACTACCACGATTTCAGGCTGATGACTTAAAAATTATACTTTCCCTTAAACCATTATGCAGCCTTTCGAACGCCTTCTCATTTAGTAACTATCGGCATAGCAAGTACTCCGCACAATATCATCATATCTCAACATTATTGATTAATGCTAAGCATCAAATGCATGTTCGAGGCTCTACAAAAGAATAACTTTAAAACGTACGATTAATTATATAAGTATTTGACATTTGAAGTAATGACGTAAAAAACGAAAAACAATACCATAATTACGTGTCATTTGAATTTTATTGTTTGATCCAAAACTCATAATGGCTACAACTCCAAAACAATAGATTTAGACCGGATGTTTATACAAACCTCTTTGATAATTTCAGTGCCTGTAATGCGACTATGTTATCCAGCATGCATTTTTGTTATATCCTATACAATATGTTTAACTACTTATAGAAGTCTCTATAGTTCAAATGATTTTGTGCTGCTTAAACAATTGTCAGCTGTCTTTGTAGGCTAATCGGTTAATAGCCCACTCCTTATTAGGGTAGACGTGAGTTCTAATCGCTTCCATAGTTGGAACATTTCTGAGAGGAACAGGTGGTTAGTTCTTACGAGGTAAGGTGAAGTTAGTTTAATAAAAGTGCAAGACGGGCACAATAGGGATTATGAAAAACTAGCGAAAACAAAATTCAATAGTAATGTAACGAAAATAGTTAATTGTTTTGAAATGCTTATTTATATTCACTAAGATTACGTTTAGTTATATACACTTATTTATTTAAATATTTATTTTACAATATACTAACTGTAACATCTATATTTCTATCTATGTAAATCAGTAACTAACAGCACAAGATTCTAATAAAACCTAAACTAATGGAATTTAATCTGCTGTTTATATAAAAAATTTAAATTCTAGAAAAATTATGGAATATGATGAAATAGTGATGTAATAAATTACAATGCTATGACTCAGTGCCGACTTAATTAAATTGGCAGATATCGGTTACCGCAATGAGTCATTGTTATTACATCATTTATTTTATTATAACGAGCATGCTATATGATTCTAGAATTTTCGATTTATTATTTCTAATTTTTGTTACAGCAATAAATTAAAAGATCAGTTATAGATACTACTAGAATGTCTGGCACTTAAAACGCTTATTTCATACACATGTATACGAAACTTTAATAAACACGAATCTGTAAAAATTTTTAAACTATTGAAAATAAATAAAGATTAGGTTGACCTACATTGAACCATAGGTTGCATTTAATACATATACGACTTTGTTTATTTTATATCATGTTATATTTCGTACTCAATTTGTATAATGAATTGATTTAGATGATATTGTCGCGAAATTGAAACAATTTATTTTAAAATTACATACTTAAATTTTTCTCTTTTTCTATAAATTCGGTACTGACTAATTAATTATAAAAGTAATAATTTATAATGGAATTATACTTTCGACAAACGTTTTTTAAATCATGACTACAGAAATAATTATTGCAAAGATCAAACTTAACCTTAAGATTGGTACATGCGAACCAAATTCTGTTAAATTGAAAGTAATGTAAATATATATGTAGAATTCCTATCTAAGTAAATCTCTATAAAAGGTATTTGCTTTTATTAGAATGTGTGATCAATTAATTTACATTTGTAACTTCCCAATATACAGTAGTAAAATTTTACATGTACCAATTTCAACGTATCCTCACATTCATCTTAATTTTAGTATAACGTGTCTGTTTGTGTTGAATTTTTCGTCTACGATAATTTGAAAAGTACAAACTAAGTAATCTTTTCGCCAGTTTAAAAGCTATGGTGGTAATCGGTAGAAGGAATTGAATGGGGTTGGGCGTAAAACAAAATTATTTCAAAACACTATATATTTTTGATTAGACCATATGAAAGAGCGTTTTGAAGTGTAGTTATTTCCGAATAAGGCGGATTTTTAAAATATGTTTGCTACTGTTTTGTCTGCGCTAACTAAAAACAACTTAACGCATTGCTCTCAAATTTTGTGAGTATAAATTACGCTGAGTTAAAGAGCTTTTTGTGATAATCGGTAAAAAAGAAGGATGTGATGAGGTGGAATAAAACATTTGCAAAATAAAACAAATCTATGAAAGAAAGCGTTGAAGTACGTATATATGGTAGCACATGCCTTTTGTTCGCTTATTTGGTCTTATGGAGAATTTTTAAAAATGGCTTGAACCGTTTTGTCGAATATAACTCTAAAACTACTTAACTGATATTTTCAAACATAAGAAATTTCAAGTGACCCCAAAGAAATAAATCAAGTAGGGTAAGATCTGGGGAACTGGGAGGCCTATCCTGTATTTGGAAAAAATGCCTCACATTATTACAAAAATATGGTAGAGCCCCATCTTGTTGAAACCACGTGCCTTCAAGGGTTCCTTTATGTTTTTCAAGAGATAGAATAATTTGATTTCTTAACAGTTCTAAATATGCCGGACCAGTCACTGTACCATTTATAAAAAAAGCCAATTATTCTGTTTCTGTAAGTTCCATCCCACACATTTAATTTTTGGAGGTGTGTATGTATATTTTCCATCCAGTGAGGATTTTCTGTCGGCTAATATCAATAATTATGTCAATTAACTTTTCCATTAAGCAAAAAATACATTTATGGAAAAATTTGAATTGGCGTTGCAAGGATCCATTACAGTCACGGAAAATTGCAGTCTATGATTAAAATGATTTTTGTTAGACCATGCATCAGTTGAACTTTATATGGATGGTACTTCTCTTCCTTTAGTACTAGCCCGTGCATCCATGCAAGGTCTGTAGTCAAAGCTTTTGGAGTTTCCTGTAGAGTTAGCACGATGTCTTATGCTCTAGTTTCATTAGTTACTACTTGTGGACGTTCAGTTTTAGGCGAATTGCGAAATTTTCCGTTTATCTTAAACCTCCTTAACATTTTGGTAACAGTAGTACGGGTTATTGGTTCTTGATTATGATTCACACTATCGAATCAGATAAATGCCTCTTCTTGGATTCAACGCCCTTCACCATAACCAACCATATATCAAAAGCTCTACTCTTTCCCTTTCAGTTAACTAAACTATTTTAAAACACAATTACAACATCGATATTTTCGTTTTCGTATATGTGCGTAATCTACTGATTGTTGATAACCCTAGCAATTTTTATTTTTATTTATTTCCATTGATGATTACATCAAGTAGTAAATAAACGTTCTTAAACATTTTAATTAATATCTCGGTATTTACTAAATACCGGAGAACTATGCCTGGTCAGGACGAAGTCAAGGGAAATCCTAATGGAGGTCCGTAGCGATTATGACGTGCAAATAGATCGTCGGAACTGGTTATAGGGACGAAAAACTAATAGAACCATTTAGTAGCTAGTTCCCTCCGAAGTTTCCCTCCGGATAGCTGGTGCTCGTCAAGCGCAAATCTCATCCGGTAAAGCGAAAGATTAGAGGCATTGGGGTCAAAACGGCCCTGACCTATTCTCAAACTTTAAATGAGTGAGATCTCCGGCTTGTTTGAAGTATGAAGCCGCGAGATCGGATATAGAGTGCCAAGTGGGCCACTTTTGATACGCAGAGCTGGCGCTGTGGGATGAACCAAACGCGGAGTTAAAGCACCTAAATAGACGCTTATGAGATTCCAAACTAAACTGTATACCACTAGACTCTTAAAGAACCGTTCTATTCATATACAAAAATATATTCAAGGTATTTCGTTTAAAATAACAAAGTTGATATCATTTCTAGTTAAACAGGAAGTTAAACAAAATTAACACTAGCACCAACGAATTTCTTGTACATTAAAATCCTTTTGTGCAAAATTTGATTTAAATCAAAATTCAATGTGTTAACAATGTTTTGTATGTTCCATACTTCTGCCCGCTCCTGTATATAATTTTTTTAGATTATTCCTTTTATCAACAGAAAATATATTTAAGTATTCGAACTTTAATCTATGTTTCGTAAATGGGGCTATTCACTTCATCAGGATATCAGAAAATATCGGGTAGTTCAATAAATCAGCTGATAATGAAACAAGCACACGTTTATTTGATGTGAAACATTTCATTTTTCAACATAGTCCCCCTCCAATTCAATATACTTATTACAACGATATTTAAGATGTTTATTGCCTTCAGTAAAATAAGATTTATCATAATCTGCAAAATACGCGCCTATTTCAACGGTCACTTTTTCAATGAATTAAAATTTCGTACCAGTATGCCAAGCTTTAATGTGTGTTAGAAATAAGAAATAAATAGTCAGAGGAAGCCAAGTTGGTTGTATAGAAGGCATGAGAAAGCATTTCGAAATACAATTCATGTACATATTTTTACAGTTGCACTAGTTGAAGAATGTGCTGGTGCATTATCGCGTGAAGCAAAATATTTTTGCTTGCCAAATGTGGACGACTTTCTTTGATTTTTTCATTGAACTGGTCCAAAAATGATGAATAATGCTTTCCTTTTAAAGGAAGTCAATAAACGCTATTCCGCAATCATCCACAAAAAAACATGACTTTACCAGGTGATGGAATCGCTTTTAGCTTCTTTGGCGCACTTAAATCATCTTCTACCCACTATTTCAATTGACGTTTGGTTTCCGGAATATAGTTATGAACTTGAGTCTCATCAATATTACGCTTAAACAGTTTCAAACCAAACTTAGAAGTCGTTGAACGATTACGTTTTTGGTCCCCTGTTAATAAACGGGATACCCATCCTGCAGAAGGATTTTTCATACCCAAATCATCATGTAAAATTGAAACCACTATACCAATTGACAAGCTTAAAGCTTGTACAATCTGAAGCACCTTCACTTAACCATCTGTCACTATAATAGCATGCACTTTTGTTATCATTTCTAGTCTACGTGCGTGTTTTGGGTTCCTAAAGTTCTCGGCATCGTTAAACCACTTGTGCATCATTTTAGTTAATAGAGTATAGTGGGTATAATATTTTCCAATTTTTTGTTTTTTTTCTGTTGTTTTTCAACACATAAAATAAATTATAATGACTGTCAAAGGCAAACTAATCGGCAGATGTCTTTAAAAATTAATATTACGCCATCCGAGAGAATGTATTACAACAAAATGAAATTGGTTTTATTCTGGTGGCGTCATCTATTAAATTTTCACCAGATTTGTTGAACTAGCCTCGCATAAGTTAAAAAATCAACAATAACATTAAAAAAACTTAAAATGTGGACAACAGTCATTAAAAATTTTAAAAATAATAATTTAAATTTTACATAACATGTTAAATATGAAATATGAAAAAACGTTGATAAAGTACATTATGTAAAACCAAATGACTATTTTTAACAAATTATTTTAAGGAACTGAAAGATTTCCTATTTTTAACAAAATATATTAATGGCAAAATTAACATTACATACATTTCTAATATCGGTTCTAAAATTCATAGTTATTATAATTTTGAATTTAGAACATTTCTCGAAATAGTCTTTTGCTAAATTACTTTCTTGGCTTAAACGTTTAGTGACAAGATAACATATATCCGTTTGAGTAACAAAGTTGTACCGGAGTTCCAGTATAACCCTTCCGATACAGAAACAAGAAGTCATTTTTGTTTGAAGAAACATATTAAATATATCTCACAAATGCAAATTTTCATAACTAAAACTCTTCCAGTTATTGATATATCGCTAACCGACGAACGCCCTGTATATGAATGATATGTCTGTCAGTTTTAAAAACTGTATCTTTTCTACTTACTGTATTGTGATGTAAAATGATAATTTTATAAATAAAATTCCAATAAAAAGGAAATTTCTAAAGAAAATGTGATCGAGATGATTTGTTAAATATTTTTTCTCGAAATAAAATTTATTATGATCAATTATATACTATATCTAAAAAACAATACATGTTTTTTGAAAATATTCGGCAGATACTCCTAATTATAATATTTCTAGAAAAAATAAACATTTTAAACTCGTTTATGAAAAAACGGTTATAGGTTTTTCGATATTTACCAAATACGTTCTATAATAATTAATCCATCAATAATTTATAATTAATAAGCAGTAATTTTAAAGAAAAAAGCAAATTTAACGATTTAAAAGAATATATTCTATTATTTCTATTAAAACAGCTGACGCCAACTTAAACTCGATAATGTTCGTAAATAGTAAACGTAATATATTTTTAATTACGTTTAATTACGTTTCATAGTAAGCAAATCTGGAGACAAATTTACAACAATTTTTTAAATTAGATTAAAAATTTTTTCTGATTTGTGTTCACAAAGTGGCTGTGTACAGGTGTGTTAAATAATGCACCTTATATTTTGTAGACCCCGTATTCATAGAACATATGTTTTATTTCTATAACATTTACTGTACGTATGTATGTATACGTATATGCCCACTTACGTTTAAATAAAGATCTAAATGTTATGTATTTCATTTACTGAGGCATTGGTATAAAAAATACGGGCTAAGTCCAAAACTTGGCTTATATTTATGCTTGTCGGATTTTACTTAACGCGATAGAACCGAATCCATTTAAGAATATTTTAAATAGCGGTCGTTTTTCCCACTGCACCAAGTTTAAAGATATGTAACAATTAGTATTCTATCAAGAAGGTTAAAACTCTTTAAAAGGATTTCTCTGAAAAGTATTAAAACGTGACTAGGACTGTTCTTTTCCTGTATCCTCCATTCGATTACAAATCAACGTTCTACTATCGTAGAATTAGTGCATCGCGGTGAGTAATTTTTGGGTGATTAAAATGTCCAATTTTATTGCTAATCTTATTTACAAGCATTTTTACCACATGCAGTTGCATATCTTTTTTATACATCAAGTAATTATTTTACATAAATCTGTTTCTGTTAGAACTTTCGTTATAATAAGCGAAGAAATTCAAATTATTCACATTACACCCTTAAGAAATTTCTCCAATAAAAATCGGCTAACTTCGCAATAGTACAAAAAGTTTAAACTGGATGGAATTAAAGCGATTATAGATATGGTTGTTAATTATTTATTGTTTAAATTGATATCAATGAGATTAATCGGGAATAAAGCAGTGGTTATCGTTAGACAGGATATCGAACATTATCGCTTTTGCTCCTCAAAAATAAACAACGAATTATAAAAGGAAAGATATATCGTTCCCGTAATTTGCAATATTACGTAGTTTTAAAAAACTGTAAAAAAACTCATGCGCATAGTGATTGCCATACGACTTCTTATTTAGCAAAGGAAAAGCAGAAGCGGTAAATAGGTAGGAAAATATTCAAAACTTTGCACCTATATTTACGAGTACTAATCAACAAGAGAGAATCGTTGAAAGCGAAAGACCGATTTAGAATTACTTTATGCAAAATACACGGCCCCAAACACCTTTGAACTACTTTAGATTTATTAGCCATATCGTGATTTTATCAAAATTGCCATCAACATCTACTACTTCCTAAAACATTCTTATCGAGAAAATACACAACATATGCAGTGAGTTTAGAAAATAAATCGGCCAAAAATTATAATAAGTAACTACCAAGGCATCAGATCCGATTTCCGTCCTTAAGCTGGTATCCTGTACTTATAAAATTGCTTGCGCCATTGTGCTAAAGTTAAATTTCGCTGCTCAACCCTGTGCCTCAGATGAAGGAATGACAAAAGATGACAACCTTATAACGCACAAAATAAGTTAAGTTCTAAATAAATATTATAGTGGGATAAGCCTATTGAGGAAACGACTTAAAAAGCTAACCAAAAGCTATACCTCATGAGCGGTGTAGAAAAGAATTCAATTTACGTAAAACACGTTTCTAAAGAAGTGTTTGAAGAAAGAATAAAAACATTGAGAAAACACCGCTCTAAAATTTTGTTCATAATCATTTTACCTGAGAATCCAACTAAGTATGGTCTATTCGAAGTTAAGGCTGATGTTCGACTGTGCAATCCCAAACTATTTTTAACTTTCCACATCATTTGCTGAATTAGGCCTGGAACAGCCAAATGACCTAAAAGCCGTTTTTTACGCAAAACTTTATGGGAAAAATTCCAATTCGATTTATTTTTGGTGTTTTCTGAATGGTTTAAAAGAAAATAAACAAAACTATCTGGGAACTCTTCTGGTCCTGACTGTATATCAAACATGAGAACTGTAAATTAGTTATTCTCAAAATATGAATTTACTAAGGCTAAATTCAATTTAAAAATTAATAAACTAAATACAAATATTATATTTATATATATATATGGCAATACTAATAAACAGACTCAAATAAATTGTTAAAAAACCAAACCTGAAATTTGAACATGTTAACAGTGTGAACTTCAACTAACAAACTTGCCGTGACTAAATAAAGTAACTTTTACGTTTAAAAGAAAGGTAAAAAATATTTTCTGGTGTAGCGATTCTATTTGATTTCGTTATTTGCAAATATATAATAATTGTTGAATTCCGGTTTATTTTTATTTAGAACGCCTTGTTATCACCATTGAAAGCAGAAATTACAATTGCCTTTTGCTGAAGTGTTCATAAACAAATTAAAATAATCGAAAAGTATCATATTTTTTGTTCAATTCAAATAAATTTGGTAAATATACAATAATATTATTTAAAAATGTATTGCAATTTTCGAAGGTTATCATGTTACATAAGATGAATTAAATTGCTTTAATAAAATGTGCTCACATTACCATGACTACAACGAATTTACTTTTATTAGAATATAGAACATTTCCTCAATAATCAAAAACTAGGTAATTCACTGTACTTTTCGGAATATAGAAGCAAATAGAATAAAATACAAATTATTTTTTATAAAATATTGCATTATGAAATATAAAAATGTTTGCAAATTATTCTATATATTAAAAGTATTATGTGACTTCACGAATTTTTAATAATTAATTAGGAATATAATTGGTACAAGAGTGAAATAATAACTGCAATTAAAGATCTACAATTGCCTCGAAATACTGTAATACGGTGGATTGAAATGATGAATGAAATGTAAGGGAACAATAATTATATAACCATATTATACATGTTCTTGTTTTTCCCTTCAATGTTATGAATCAACAGATATACGTGCCACAGCACAATTACTTATTTTTATTCGAATGGTTCTTGAAAATTATACAGGGTGTCCGGGAATGTTTTCCTTATTTTCAACAGGAAAAACTCAGTTAATGAAAGTCGTGTATACTTGAAACAATTTTTATTTATATTTACAAAGATGGGAAAATCATTTATGGAAAATAACATTATCTGGGTGTGCCACTTCGCGCCGCTGCACCTCTTCAAGACAATATCGAAAATGCTACATAACTCGTCGACATATATCGGGTATAATTGCTTGTAGTCGGGGTACACACTGTAAAACAGGTTATAAGGGACGATCACTGGTTGGGAAATCAGTGACAATGGAGCGGTTTAACGGTAAACAACGTGCGTTTGGTGTAAGATCATTTTACGAAAACAATCGTTCCTTCATCACAGACTGTCGAATGTTTCGTGCTCATTACCAGCTCCATGGCATGAATCAAACTCCTTCAGCCAAGTTAATTAGATATTGTAGCCTCGCCGAACTGTAACAAAACATACAGTGGCCTTAAATCTATCAAAAGAAACAGTTAACGACATTGTGGTGAAAAACTTAAAACTTTATTCTTACAAAAGCCAGCCCGTACAAGCTTTGAAAGTTGAGGACTATCCGATACGGGCTGCTTTTGCGGGAACATTACTGGAAAACTTCTAAAACTTTGATAACACTGTCTTCAGTGACGAAGAGCATTCCCATTTAGATCGGTATGCCAATAAACAAAATTGCTGATACTGGTCTAGTAAAAACTCTAAAGAGAAACACGAGAGGCCTCTTCATTCTCCAAAAGTTACTGTTTGGGCGGCATGAGCACGTCTGGTATTATTAGATCCTACTTTTTCGAAAATGCAAATGGCACTGCGCTCACGGTTACGTCTAATCGATATAAGAATATGCTCCAGAAGTTTTTCAGACCCGAACTCGATAATTTTGTTGATTTCGATGAAAATATTTGGTTCTAACAAGATGTTGAAAGTGGTTAGGCAATTATTCCCTGGAAAAGTAATCTCTAAACGGGGGACATTAATTTTCCAATCAGAAGTCCCGATTAACACCAATGAACTTTTTTTATAGGGTTATCTCAGGTCAAAATCTTAGTGGGAAATCCCCAGAACTTTGAGATAGTTGAAAGACAAAATTTGACAAGAAATTCAAGCAATTACTCTAAATATATGACGACGAGTTATGGCGCATTTTCGATGTTGTCTTGAACAGGCGGGAAGGGGCGCGAAGGGGCACACCTGGATAATGTTATTTTCCTTTCTTTGTAAATATAAATAAAAATAATTTCTAGTAGACACAACTTTTATTAACTGAGTTTTACTTGTTGAAACTAAGAAAAATATTCACGGACATCCTGTACATTTAAAAAAAATTGCTGAGTATGATTTATTTGAAAAAAAAACTAGAGGTATAGTTATATTCAACCCTTTTAAAAACTTTCTTAGTAATTTGAAAGTGCCAATTTTTAAATAATTAGTTGCAATAATAATAGATGGCGCACTACATCTACATGCCCATGTGAATTGGCCTTTTTATATTTAAATTTAACGAAGACTACACATCGTCTCTACTTACTGATACCATACTGAAGATATATTATCTATATCTTTGCCTAGATATACGAGGGTGGTCTGAAAACTAAGGTAAGTAGTACAAAAGAAGGTACTTTATTCAAGTTTTTTACATTTATTTTTCGACATAGTCACCTTTTAACTCGATGCACTTGTTCCAACAATGTTCAAGTCATTTAATGCCTTTACTATAATAGGACGTACCAAACGCCTCAAAATAACCATTTGTTTCTAAAATAATTTCCTCATTAGAAGAAAATCTCTTTCGACCTAGTGATTGTTTCAAGTTTGGAAACAAGAAAAAGCCAGACGGAGCTAAATCTGGACTGTAAGGTGCATGATGAAGTATTTTGAATCGTAATTCAACTTAATTTACCGTGACAATGTTCAATGAATGAGCCGGTGCATTGCCATGATAAAATAACACTTTCTTTCTTGCCAAATGCGGTCGTTTCTCCTTTAATTTTTCAATCACCTGGTCCAATAACGATGCGTAACATTTTCCTGTTATAGTTTTGCTATTTTGCAGATAATCTATAAAGATAACACCACGAGCATCCCAAAATACGGTGGTCATAACCTTGTTAGCTGATGGAACCATTTTTGCTTTCTTCGGTGCACTGCTACCGGTTTCTACCCATTGTTGGGATTGAATTTTTGTTTCGAAGATATAGTGGTGTATCCATGTTTTGTCAATGGTGATAAATTGACGCAAAAATATGGCGAAATTATGCTCAAAAATGGTCAAACAGTACTCAAAAGTTGTTTCGCGCATTCGTTTCTGGTTCACAGTTAGCAGAGCTTTCTGATGCCCAAGTGTTTATGTTGTTGAGAATAATTATTATATTAAAATGTTATAGTAGGTGTTATTAGTATTTGAGTGGTTGTCATGATAAAATACCAAATAAACAGTTACAAGTAAATTTTAAAAAGATTGTGAAAAACAAGTAGATACTAAAACTGACATTTAAGAAATAAAACATTTTATTTCGTAAAAACTATTAAACGTAAAATACTACATCATAACACATGTAAGATATTACCAACACGTTCTTTAGATATACTTATAGTATCTGCTATCACACGCACTTTTAAACGACGATCATTTAAAACAAGATCATGAACTTTGATGATAATTTCGTCAGTGGTAGCCTCTTGCGGACGTCGTGATCTTATTTCATCTTCGATACTGGTACGGCCACGTTTAAGTTCATTCACTCAGAAACAAACTGTCTTAAATGATAGCCCAGATTCGCCGTGAACATAATCTAACTCTTCTTTAATTTCTTTTCCCGGCGACATAGAAGTGCTTAATCACAGCACGAAATTCTCTTTAGTCCTTATTCACAAAACAACGGAACTTTAAACAATAGTAAGAGATAAAGGACGCAAAGTATATGGCTGATACTTTGACAGCTGTCTTATAACGTGATAAATTTGACAAATGATACGCATGCATAGATCATGGCGCCATCTCTGTGTTAGTTACCTCACTAATCAGATCGCCCTCCTACATCAAATTATGATTGCTTGGGACAGTAAAATAAAATATAGATCGGTACGAGGGTTGCCTTTTAAATAGTTACAAAAACTAGGAAAGAAAACAAATTTTTTGGAACAAACTGTTTTATTGTTTTTCAAAATATTCACCTTTAAGT
>JAHWXV010577223.1:0-12899 GCA_024586415.1 Phrixothrix hirtus | reverse complement strand
GGGGGGGGGGGGGTAATTGTGTGGAAAGGTTCTGTCTTTTCCAGGTTTGGGAAGGACGATGACGTCAGCGGATTTCCAGGATGAAGGAAACCGTCGAAGTCTCAACATCGCGTTCACGATGTTTACTATTGCGGTGATTTCTTTGGGTGGGAGGGCCTGGAGCGCGGAGTGGAATGTTATCCGGACGGGGCGCCTCCCCCCAGGTACGGTTGTATGTAATTTACCAAAATCTCACAAGTTTGCCTTTAAGACACTAAACCTATTACTTTTGAATAGGCGATATAATTATTTTAAATGCTTGGTTAGTCTAACCTAACCTTTTGAACGAGTATAAATGTATCAAACCCATATTTCCAAAATTGCAATTATTTTGTCTGCAACGATTTGTTCACATACTCGACTAACGATGCCTTGTTGGGCGGCTGTAATTAATTACTATCATTTAATAAAATGATTTTTAGCTCTAGAAAGTAAATCATAATTATTACGTTACAACGGATTTAAACAAAATCATTGTCGTTAAATAAACCCTTACAGATTTGACTTTTCCATATATCAATATTTTTTTATTTGAAGGAACCAATTAAAAATTAAATTATGAAATATTTGATTTAATAAAACTTTGTAGCGCTATAAATAAAAAACATCCGTTAATATTAACGGACAAAAATTGAGGTCAGAAGATTTTATATAAACATAGACACTACCTTATTCTATACGACTATAAAAATACGTGAGAAAGTCGGTAATTTGAGCTATATTAAAATTGTTCCTTTGAATTGTATTAATTAACCCACTTCCATCAATGTACCATGATGGTGCACGTTTTTAGGTTTATTTATGTAACGTCATTTTTACAATTTGTTACGGACGTATCAAAATATATCGTCCATTTATTTCAATAACGCCGCAATTGCTTTGATTTATGCGGAACTCCTTAATTATTTGTTTTAATTTTGAACAGGGTCGACTGTAAAAGTTTTAGTTGGTTCAAACTATGGTGTCAATTTTCGAAAAAAATAAGCAATGTTAATGTCAACGCTAGCAATCACAGCGTTTACATTTTTTGGAACGGTAAATTCTTGAACTTTAAGTTGGGCAGAAAAACGTGGGAATGATAATGTATCTTCTTATATATAAATCCGCATAGTTTTCTATGCATTTTGGCCTTAATATAACTGACCCATGACTTTTGCTCCCCTTTCTTCTCGCGGGCTATATTATTACCGTTTTCCGTTACGTTAAATCTGATATAATGTGTACAAAACTAAGAATCTATTTTATAGTAATGAACTTTGTTTATTCTTCGAGATAATCGCAATTAAAACAATTACAGATAGATAATTGCAGTCCACGCAATGACAAACGTTACAGTCAAGGTTTTACTTGAAGGCTATATTATTGCATTGTAATTACGCACTCAAGTTCACTTCATAATTTGAAATTCAAATTATATTACACCATATTCACTTATAAGTCTTGAAGGATTCCTATATATTTTGCTTGTGAATCATTTTTTGAAATTTTGCTTTTACATACAAGTTTTTCTAAAACATGTATTACAAGATTTTCTTTGGAAGAAATCGGGGATTTTTGGAAAAAGGAGCTAGGCATTGAATACCACCATGTATTATATGGAAAATCCTTAAGAAAACGGAGTACATGTGTATAATACAGGGTGCCCTGGCTATAAGGTAATTATTTAACTCCCGTGTTTATGAACGCAAATCTGTAAAAAAATTTAAGCTAAATCGAAAAATATTTTCGTAAATTTTTGCGTAAAACTCCGACATGGATATGAACCTGACTCTTTTACTATAAAACGTAATTAAAGACATAAATACCGCGTTGTTTCTTTTTACAAAATATCATATTACATTACCTACGTGAAGTTAACCATAGATTTCATCCATACAATATTTTCATAAGTTTTTTCGGTATTACACGCAAAATGAAAATAATTATCCTATTTTTTTTTAAAATGATGTCTACAAACAATATAACAGTTGCTATGATACGGTATAATTAGTCAATAGGCATAATTAACAAAAAAAATTAAAAGATAAAACTTCAGATTCCACACTGTAAATAGGTAAAAGTAAAACAAATTTTATTATTGAAATTTCTTTATTTTCACAAGTGTAGGTCTTGGTACACAAAATATACCAAAATTAGCTGCCTGGTATTTTTTATAAATATTTTATGGGCTTAACAATAAAACTCATTTTCGGGAAATCGTGTATCCGCGTGCACACCTTAAGACAAAATTATACTGAAACAACATTTACATTCACAATTTCTTTATTTCCAGAAAGAATTGGTCTTTCTACACAAAATATACAAAAATTAGCTGCCTCATATTTGCTAGAAATAGTGTGTCCGTGAGCTTACATTTAAGGCTGCAACGACATGCCCTCTTACACAAAATATAAAAAAATTAGCTGCCTGATATTTTTTCTAAATTTTTTATGGGTGTTGTAATAAAACTCATTTTCGGGAAATCGTGTATCCGCGTGCGTACCTATAAGACTTATAAAATCATTCTAAAATAATTTTTATTTTCAAAATTTACTTTTGAAAGAATATGTCTTCCTACATAAAACACAAAAAAAATATCTGCCTGATATTTTTCTAATTTTTTATGGATGTTGAATTAAAACTCATTTTCGGGAAATCGTGTATCCGCAAGCTTTCATGTAAGGCTTACAACATCAGGCCAGTGTTGTTGATCCCAGTCGTAATCTCCTCGGTCAATCCTGTTTCCACCGGCGCTGCACCAAAGCGCACTACCGCTATGTTTAGTGCCAAAAAAGAAACACTAGCACCGACTCTGCCACCTACAATGTGCTCCGCGGCTGCGCAAGAAGACGCGAAAAAGCTGCTGGCGTCAACTCTGGAGTACTCTTCCGAGCAAGATGCAGTACGAGTCGCCGAAAAAGCGGCAACCCTCCTGTGCCTAGCACAACATGAGACGGCTTTACAGAAGTCAAAGGCAAGAAACGAAAACCGACCAAGGAGGCTTACTGCTGCTAGCTCTGCTGCAAAAATCCACGTATCTAACCGGTTCGAGCACTCTCATCGGAACCGGTAGCTACACTCACTGTAACAGGCAAAACCAGCGGTGATGTTCCACAGATTGTCATTCGTGACAAGTCCCGCTGGTTACCTGTAAACAGCGTTCGCTGAAGAGAACATCCGCTTCCCAAGGGCAAAGAACCAGGCCCTTGGAATAAAACTGCAACCAGCAACAACGACGGACCATCAAAAAACTGGTCGAAATCCTGGGAGAAATGGAGGTGACGTACCACACCTAACAGTTCCCCCAGGAGAAGACTAAGGGCAGTAATCAGAGGCATACCTGAGGGCATCTCTGATGACGATATCCAAGAAGACTTACTGCGGCAACAGCTACCAGTAGTGTCGGTGAGACGCATGCGAAGGGAGACAAACAAAGTGCCTATGCCCCTCAACTATGTTGAACTTGCCAAAACGCAAGCCGGGAAGGCAATTTTTAATATCACGTCTGTCCTCGCCCTGGAGATCACAGTGGAGACTTCTAGAAGGAAGAAACTCCAGGTACAATGTCACGGTGCCAAAAATATGGGCAGACGCAGAGAAACTCTCACGCTAGCGCGCAGTGTGTTAAGTGCGCGGGCGAGTGCGTGAAGACCACAACTACACCGCTCAAGTGCGCAAATTGTACGGGAGCGCACACAGCAAACTAGAAGGGGTGCCCGTACTACCCCAAGCCCATGACATGCACCGCCGGGGCGAGGAAGGGCATGTCTTATGCAGAGGCCACGAAAAATATGGCCTCTAAATCCTCCGACGATATCGAACCGGATAGGCAAGCAAGCCACGCCCCTAGCCCGTTCGATATAAAGCAAATAGAAGAGGCGGGACTTCTGATCGTAGAAGAAACACAGTCCGCCGGCACCTTCGCTGAAGGTGTCCAGAAAATTTTAAGCTACATGCCAGAATCCTCCTAAAGTTAGGATTCAAACCTGGGCCATAAATGGCCAAAAACAACATCACAGAAAACAAATTCGACGGAGGTTAAAAATTACAAGACTATGTACTCCAATGGATCATTGAAAAGATAGAACTATACATCTTTAACCAGTGACCGAAGCTGAAGGAACGGTTTTAGAGTACCATCAATTAATCCTCTCAGATGTTATTTAAATATTCGAAAATGTATGCGTTAATTATGCTTAAAATAAAAATTTTTATTTTCTCTTTTCAAATTTCTAATTATATGTTAATTGTGTAAGTTTCTAAGATCTTTAAAATAAATCCAAAGTTTTTACTTAATAGAATATGTATACAATTGTATTATTGAATACGGACAAGTTTTTTAAATAACTTTCATTTTTACAAAGCCGCTTTAGCACGAAGTTAAATTTTTTTGATATATATCTTCATATTATTAATATTTGCACTCACTTGTGTTGTGTACAATTGAAAATGTGTGAAAATAGTTAAACATCTAAATGGTTGTTAATAAATTTCATTATATTTTGCGTAATTTGTATGTTCATATAAATTAATGTAAATAAAGCTTGTGTCAATTTAAGATATTTATCAAATAAATTTATAATAATTGATGCGTAAATAATTATAATTAACAAGCAATAGCGTTTTAGTACGTACAAGCAAACGTAGATGATTTAAAAAAATTCGTTTGACTACTTTTTATTAAAACGGCTAGCGACCTTGACTCGAAAAAGTACATTCACACTAATTGTAAACCGGTGTTGTAGATTTTTACGCAAAAATTTACAATTTTTTTTAAAAATTGGATTAAAAATGTCTACAGATTTATGCTCACAAGGGCGCTGTGTACACGTGCGTTAAATAATGCTCTTTATATCCAGGACACCCTGTATATTCGATTGAATTAGACGTCATATTGACGTAAAAATACAAAAAGCAGAACAAGATATTTTTAATTAAATAGCAACAGGGTAATAACATATTTGTTAAATAGAACTTGTCACAATTTGCGCAAATCCTTTGATTCAACTTATCTTAAACATGCATACAGGGTGTTTTCCAGGCTAGTAGCATCGCGTTTTGACTAGCGTGGTATTGCACTTGTTGCAAAACAAAACAGTTGTCACAGTCCGAATAGTTCTTAAACCCTTAGTTGGCTCTACAAAACTTTCAAGCCAGAGAGTTATTTTGAGCTATCACAGCGAGTGTTTAACAAGACGAATCATCTTGGAAGAAACGAGGTAATGTTTGTCAAACTTTGAGTAAATTTGGACATCACTAGGTTTAGCCCGGTGCATCGCAAGGCAAATATTTTCGTAAAATTACGGATGATTACTGAAAACTAGGGTGCACGAGAGTAAATCGGTGTCATTGGGAGTCTAAATCAGTCAATGTCTGACAACATCAGCGCGTCGGTCGGATAATAAAGAAAACTGAATGCATGCGATCGTTTTATAATATTCTTACCTGTTACAAAATTTGTAATATCATTAGATTGATGCATAATTAAGTTTACTAAAGCAACGCTATTTTATTTTGTTTATTTGTAAATTTAACTTTTTTTAAAAGAATAATTACCGTCTTCATTAGTTGTTGCTTCCCATTGTTGTCGTAATCAATTAATTTTTTCGCTAACAAAATTTTATCCTTAAAGCTAGTCAAAATTATCGAAAACATTGTTGGCTTTACAATTCTTCAGCGAACGGTTAACGTGGTTGTTAAGTTACGATTTTTTAAATTTTTTCTAGCCAAGTCGTGATCAGCTGACTAGGACCAAGAAATATTTTTTCTACGTAAATTACGAAGTGGAGCGGTAATTTTTGGCATATTTGGTCTAAATTTAGGATTTTTTAATTTTACAGTTATATTCAATAAATTTCCCGTCAAAGCTTATACTTTTTTCTGAGAAAATTTGTCTCAAATTTTATACTTTTTTGTTTTCTAACACTCGCTTTAAGTTTATATCATATTAAAATTCATTTCATCACAATATTACCAAAAACCTCAAAAAATTTTCTCTGCTGATCGTTTTCCAAAAGGCAACCGGCAAAATTGATACCGACCAAAATATGTATTGAATGTTATTAAGTCGCCACTTTTGTTGTCAATTTGGCTTGACGAAATACTTCTGTCATATCATTGCCTGTAAACAATTTTAATTAGATAATTTAACAGAAATGTCCTCTATAGTTGCTATTAGAAAGCGCTCATTTTATAACCTGATTTAAATTTCTTGGGTCTAGTAGACAAGTGTATGTGTTAAGATTACATCTTAAACAGATTATTTTAGAAATGACATGTAAATAAAATAAAACAACATTTTTAATCTGCAGTATGTTAAGATTGCACCTTAACAGGGGCATTATTCGTATTAATCAAATGTAAATTTAAAAAACCAATTTATAATTAAAGGACAACGCGGGTCACAGACTTCTTGTGAAATAATGTAAATGAACACAAGGGTGGAATATGCAAAGAAACAATTTATAGGGATACACATATATCGCAACTGCAAAGTCACGCATTCCACAGTTTAAAAGTCCAGCCAAATTACGCAACCTAAAATGTACGAAATTTACACAATTAGCATAAGATAACAACCAGAAGTAAGAACTAACATAAGTTAAAGTATATAGATTTGTAGCTAAAGGATGATACGTAACTGTACAACTAACGGTAAATAGGAAGTAATGTCAGGTCAATAACAAAAGGGTGGATGACATGCAAGAATGCCAGTCAGGCATAAAACAGCATGATACATCACTAATAATTATTGTATGTGTTATGTAGAATTAGATGAAAATAAAGATTCTCAAATGTGAAGGGTATTGCTTTGCTTTGTGAGTCAACGCATGTGACAATTACAGTATTGACTGATCACAAAGTACGGTCTTTTATCCGACTACGCTGTAATCACACACATCGATCTATGTTGTCGAATAGCATACGATCATTTAAATGTCAGTACCCGATGGGCTATAAAAAAATTCATGTCATAGCTTAATCTATTCTCAGTAATAATTAGATGTCAAATTAACGGTTTGAATTTGTCATATATTTTAATTAATTGGTTTTGTAATTTTTTGTTGCAATTACTGTGAAATAAAACATTATAGTAATAAAAAATTAATAACAGCATAAGGCACCTAACGTTTTACAGAACGTTTTCGAGAATTTAATTTAATAATAAAGTTCTTCCCGCCAAATTTGTTGACATTATTATTATAGATAGTTTGCTGGCTATGTATTGGCTTTGGTTGGCGTGCGTGTGTCTAAGCTACGCTCTACGGAAAAGTTTTATAGCCCGCTAGGAACTGAAATTTAAATGATCGCATGTTATAATATTCATCTATTTCATCTGAAAACGCATCTGAAAATCTTACGACATTGGTCATTCATTTGGAAACACCCGGTATATACTTCCGCGTAGTATTAACAAAATCCAATTGGTGAAGTATCAATATTAGTTTTACGTCAAAAAATTAGTATAATGTCATTTTACTAACAATTATCAAAAGCTCAAAAAATCCTAAGTTACGTTTTATAAAAATAGGAGCATTCTTTCTTAAAAATACTTATTCAACAATTCCCGCATGAAGGCCATTAAGTTTAAAAATATACGTTAACCCCTCTCGTCTTCCCCCCTTCAATATCAAGGAGAAATACTTCACTTTAAGAGCAGAGAACGTAAAGCGAACAAGTGGAGTTGGGTTTCCGTAGTGCGCGACTTGGCAATTAAGGGATTAAGTTATTAACAGCTCGATCTATTTCCGCCTAGAGCGAATTTTTAGAAAAAGGATCAATTCCAACTCTGTCAAGTTGGAACCCAAGAGGTTAAATCCGACAAGGTTGTATGTTATATACGATAAAACGAATATCTGACTCAGCACGCCTGTAGCCTTCTATTCCTCCGGGAAGTCCGCAATCTTCAGATCACCAAGTAAGTGATATATCCGTTATTTAAATTTCACCGATCTCCGCCCCCTCGTTAAGTTATTTCAATTAGTTTAGGTAATCCGTCGTAATTCTACAGGATCTAGGATGAAACCCAGCGATGTGCATAAAAATAGCTAAATTACTGTAAGTGCATATTAACGTAATCCTAGATATAAAGAATTGGAGATCAGTTTCTTTGTTTTCCGGCCTCTATGATAACAGCATTTTGAACTATTAATTACTTTCGTTATCTATTGTTAAAAACAAAGTTGCGCCCTTATTTACAACTATCTCACCGTTATTTACGATTATTTAATGAATTTTGAACACCTATATAAAATCCCTGAATTTTTATCGTTGAATTCAACGCAATTGTAGTGCCGACCCCATTCTTCACTTTGGTGGCTGGAGAAAATCAGTTTATTCAGGGAATTGCCAATTTTAATAACCTCAGGGGCATAGGACCCATCAGTTTATTCAGGGAATTACCAATTTTAATAACCTCGGGGCATAGGACCCATTTGGGAACGTTATGCATCTTAATTACATATTTACAAATAGAAATAATTATAAAGTCTAACAATTAAGAGAAATTTTTGCTCGCAAGGGCAGAACATTTGGTGGTTTAGTTAGTAAAAGCGTTTGTGGACTAACCGGAAGGTCGCAAGTTCGATCCCTGTCCGATGCAACATTTTTTGAATGTAATTATCAAATCAATTTTGACATTTGCCAAATTTAGAGGTTCTTCGCCATGAGCTGCAGTTAGCATAAGACGAAATATCGCAAGCAGATTTAAAGCAAATGATCAAGTCCATGCTGAGGACGCTCAATGAATGTTGTTGACGCCTTCAATAAAAATTTATTAATTCGCACCAACATGCCTAAGAATAAAATATATATAAAATTATTAGACACAAATAATGTGAATTGATATTAATATAAATATTCTTAGTTTTAACATCCCGTTAGGCTAGGTGGTAAAAATTAAATAAAGTGGTGGGTTTGCTAAAATAATCCGTGACTATTTCAAAAAATGTAGAATTTAAAATAAGCATGGAATTTTACCAAGTTTGCCGCAATATATACCTTAAAATTTAATACTTAGAAAACGTAGAACGGATATGTTTATGTAAATTAGTATGTTTCCTGAAAATGTTTTACTAACCGAAACCAGATTCAAATTCATTACCTGAAATTTAAAGATAAAGTCAAGTTAACAAACTTATAAAAACCCTGCACATCAAGAAAATAGCGTCTTTTTTTGAGCTACTAGAAGTCGTCGCTAGTTACAGTGCAAGTATTCAGTAAGTAAAAAACCTGGTGACAAATCATCGTTATAAATAAATCAGAGCCAAAACAATCAACATCTAGATTGTTGCACCCACTCTAATACAACAGAAAAATTATACGACACCGCGTTTGCATTAATACGAAGTGTGAAAACTCAATACATTCAAGAAGTCAGAGGAAGCCAGCTTAAAAGATTAGTTTACGATGTTTAAAATATTTAATCGTTACCGGTCGCGGAAATTAACTTTACTTTATTATCTTTTGTAATGGAGTCCCATATTTTTAATAATTTATACCTTCATCGGAATACTTTTGGGCTAGGTGTACCAAGTTGACTTGAACTTTTACCAGCTTCGTCCTTAATGTTTGTTGTCCTGATTGGAATATTGTTTGCCGACTTGCGGCTTCCCTTTTGCGATTTTAGGTGTCCGGTTATTTTGAAAATCTTCGGTAGGCACTGAATGATTTTTTGAACCCCTTCTGCGAAGGTGGCTGCGTCTTTTGTGGCCTCGACGATGATGTTGCCAATTGTAGTGATTTTTGCTACGTCCACGTCCGGAAAGGAGGCTCCTCCGCTTTACTGGACTTGGCGGATTACCCTAGCACTTCGTGGTGCTGGTGTTGCCTTTACTACCTTGGGGTACCTAGGGCACCCCTTGTAGCTGACAGTGTGGTCTCTAGCGCAGTTAGCACACTTTGCCGGAGACGATTTTGGTTTTTCACATTCGCCACTTATGTGTCCGCTCCCGCACTTGACGCACACGGGCTCTGCGCTACAAAATTTCTGACTGTGGCCGAACTGCTGGCACAGGTGGCACTGGGTTCTCGCGTATCTTCTTTTTCGAGGAGCTTCAATGGCCACTTCCAGGTGTAGCACTGCTTTCACTTGGCGGATCTTCCTTCCCTCGACAGTGTTCTTAAGTTCCATGTAGTTTAGTGGAAGTGGGACCTTGTTTGGGCCCCTGCGCATCCAACGAACAGATAACACAGGTAGCCCTTGTTTCTTGAGGTCGTCCTGGATGGCCTCATCGGTGATTTCGTGTGGGATTCCCCTTAGGACAACCCGTAATGTTTTGTCATGGGGGAATCTGAAGGTATGGTAGGCAAGATGGTATGAATCCAGCAGGGTCTTTATGCCTTGGTGGTCGCTAGGCGAGGCCGGGTCGATTTTAATGCCCGACGCCACGTTTCGGACCTTGCGAACTGCTATGCCTCGAGCACGAAGCATAGCGTCGACCTCGGGCCACTTCTCCTTCGATCGAAGGATTATTGGCGGAATCGCCCCCTTAGAAGCGGTTTCCGTGCCTTGCGGTGGCGGCACGGTGCTGCTTAAGGCCTCGTAGCTGTTTGAGGTCTCAATCGGAGCTGCAGCCGATTCAATCATGTCCTTCTTTGATTGCTTCTTCCGCTTCACCTGTCTGAAGCCTTCGGCGTCGGCGTTGCGCTCTCGCTTGGCGTCGCGTTCTTCTCTAACTGCAGTCGTGTTTTCTTCTTCCATGGGGGAGCACCTAGTGTCCTCCGGCATCTTTGTTGCTGGTATGTCAGCTCCTGCGGAGACTTGCCGGGAAGTTTCCGGCATTGCGACGGTTTTCTTTGGGAAATACGGCTTAAGTAGGTTGAACGTCATTTCAAAAGCCATCTCCGGATCGCTGTGCGTTATCCTGGCGATGTTCTTGGCGAGATTTTCTATAGTCCCCGGCGGCAGTTTTAGGAACTCGCTTCCGTCGTGAGTGACGTTGGCGTTGTAATAGCTTTTCAACGCTTGCAGCTCACGGACTATGGGCTTGACAAGTTGGCTGTCGAACATCTTGCAGAATAGGTAGTCAAACACGCAAATAAAATATTAAAATATTAAATTTGCGCACTATCGCCTATTATCGGAGCTGGATACTGCAACCGACCCAGCGCAGCAAACTGAAGGGGCCTAAGTTACAATATCACAATGGAACAATGAGCTAACAACTCTCTTATTTTTTTTGGAGTCTTCACCTGCGAGAATTTTTTATTACCTTGTCGGCTTGCCATTGTGAGCGGAGTGTGGTGGTTCATTCGGTTTATTTTTTAAGTACTTTAAGTATTTCTGGCAGGCATTACATGATTTTTGCAATGCCCTCTGATATGGTGCCTCACTCCTTCTTGGCTTCCACTAGGATGTGACCGACCTGGAGCAGCTTTTCGATGTTAATGCTGCTGGTGAAAACTCCTTCCTTTGGAGATTGTCCCGTGTTTGAGTTGGTGTGGGGCCCCACCTCTCTTGCGGCTTCGGCGTAGGACACGCCTATCCGTGTTGCAGCTGCTGCTGCAGGTGTTGCTGCTGGTCTGGGCCAGTGCGGACACCCCTTATAGTTGGCCGTGTGTTCTCCGTCGCAGTTTGCGCACTTCGCTGCCTGTTCCCGCGGTTTCACACACTCTTTCGTAGAATGTTTGACCCCGCACTTAACGCACATAGGTGCCGCGCTTCGCTTCAGTTAAGTATGCCCAAACTTTTGGCACCGGTGCCACTGAATTATTTTCCTCGTGTTTCTAGGCGATACTACAGTCGCACAAAGTGCAAGCACTGTTGTGATCTTGTAGATCCCCTTGCCTTCCGGTGTCTTCTCCAGCACTTTGTTCGCTTCCCTGCGCATCCTCCGCACGGATATCACAGGGAGCCTTGACGGCGGAGATCTTCTGTTATATCGTTGTTAAAGATTTCTTGGGTGATGCCCCTGATAACGACACGAAGCGGCTTTTCTTTATTGAAGCGGAAGGTATGAAATTCCGGCTCAACTTTTTTGAGGAAGGCCATGATGTTGTTGTGGTCTTCCTCCGGGGCTGGGTATAACTTTATATCTAGCGCAACATTCTGCGCTTTTGCGATGGTCACGTTTCGCTTCCGCAACTCTGTCGCAAGCTCCACCCATCGTGCTCTTTGGCGAAGTACAATCGGAGGTACTTCGCCTGTTGACACCTTCTTGGCTACCGGCTAAGCCGCTTCTTGATTCACTAGCGGTTCGAACCGGTTACTGACTTGTACTTTTGTTGCTTTTGCGGTTTTATTTTCTTTGACCTTTGTGTCTGGAATCCATCTTTCTGGACACTGTTCGAGGTATCCATGGAGGCGACTTCTTCTTCGGAAGATGTGTAGTCTAATGTGCCGGCTACCGCCTTCCTTGCATCTGGTTCTGCGCTACGGTTTAGCGTGACGATTGCTCTGTTGTCAACGGCGAGCATTTTTGCGGCGACGTCTTCTCCTTTAGTGAGATATTTTTCATTATAGCTTTTAATTCGCTTGGTAAGTTCATCATGATAGGTTGCGAGAAAAATATCTTCAGCGGTAGGACTTCTTAGGCCTACACTTTGTCGAGGGTCTTCAGCATGGAAGTAATGGCTTCTCGTTGTTCACTGCTGAGTACACGCGACATTTCGCGAGGAGTTCTGGCGCCGTCAAACACGAAGAATTACTAAGAATTACTTCCGCACTATTAAGCACCGAATACTAGAGGGATACTGCAACCGACACACCGCAGCAAGATGAAGGAGCCTAAGTTACAGTTACACGAATATACAAGAACTACCGGCAAATACGTGTTGTGACTTTCAGTCCTTGCTGAACGGCATAAGGAGAATTTAAGAACTTGCGTTCTACCCGGTGGTAGCTCTTAGTCGTGAGGGGTGGTTCTTTGGGTAGTTAGAAA
>JAHWXV010577216.1:0-12721 GCA_024586415.1 Phrixothrix hirtus | reverse complement strand
AATCTAATGAATTGTAAAATATTTAAGTTAAATTCATATAGCCATCTATTAGGCAATAACATAATTTAATAGTTATAGTAGTTTAGATAGATAGAAAGCTATAATTGGTTTACTAAATTAAAATAGATGTCTTTGTAATCTTCCACTACATTACAATTTGATTCTTAGAAATTATAGTTTATCAACAATTATGATAAAAAAAGGCTATAAAACCCAGCAACAAACACAAAACAATCAGAATCTTCCCGACTCTTTTACCTGAACCATATTCTGCTAATTAAATACTCCATTAAAATTATTTCCTCGCCATAGGTATTCATGAACGTAATATCCCAGGACTTTCTCGCTTTATTACGGTCTAGGAAACCATAAAGTCTCTGCTAATGCTATACGGACGTTTTCCGATAGTTATAATAGAGAATACGACAATCGTAAAAACATATCTAGAGATGTACAAATCTCAGGACGTTTTTCACTGCATTGTCCACCTCGTAAATGCCTATATACAGCAAAAGGACATTTTTCGCTGTTGTGTATATAGTTCTGCAATGATACGAAGTGGGAAAACAACTGAGATGGCATCTAATTGAATTAATACTTCGTAACCTACAAAAGGCATAAAAATAAAGAATTCCTTGCCGTTTCTTTCCCGTTACCTAAATTATCGTTTCGCAAATACACATTAACAGACACACGAATAATGCATGGACAAAAATATAACCTGCAATTTTACATTGACATCTTGCAGTATAGATTTATTATAAAGCATGAAATGCATGGTAAACTTTAGCATTTAGAATCATACAATTGTACATAGTATAGAATATGAGTACTGCACAGTGTAAATAATGAGCTTAATATTTAAAATACATGTATAAAAAGAATCATACTTTTATTGAAGGTTTATAATTTGAATCTTAATACTGAATACAATATTTCAAATAAAGTGTAAATCGTATCATTGAATCGTAATGATACACAATTAGACTGGTGAAAAACATTTTAACATTACCTTCGTAACAAAAGGCAGAGGATTATAAATTAGATATTGAATGCCTTGAGATGTTTCATGCATTATGAGCTCAAATTACCGAGCTAGTTAAGCCTGCAAATAGGAACTTGACTCTCAATATTTTAGGTCAGTCTCTCTAATCGGTATAAAGTACCAGAGAAGCGTAACACTTTTGCTTCATAAATAGGAGATAATTTTTTTCGCGTGTAAAAATCGCATTACACAACGTAATTCTAATCTTGTATAGCAAGAAATGTGGGGTTTCATATTGTAAGGAGCGTTCAAATTTAAATTATAATTATTCGAAAATTAACTTAAACTAAAGCATCTAGTGTCATTTTTTAAAGTAGTACCGTGCCTTTCAATGCACTGACGCTATCTTTCAAGAAACTTCCGTATCCTCCGAGAAATTAAATCTTGTGGCTGCGGATGAACCCATTCTCGATCTGCTTCAATGATTTCCTCATTGCAGCTAAAATTTCTTCCTTCTAGAGACTCTTTTAAGGGTCCAAATAAAAGTAAATCTGATGGGACAAGGTCTGATGGGGCACAAGACTCTATTTCAATTTTCAAAGTGTATCATTCATGCGATCAGTGACACGAAGGTGAGTATTTCCCCGCAACAATCGGACAGGATTCTACTTTTTTTTACATTTGTTTCTGATGGATACTTTGTGTTTATTGTACGTTGTTTGGTAAAAAAATCTATATATAACCCCCATTGATATCCAGAAAAACTTAGCCATAATTTTACCTGTTGGAACAGTGGATCTTGCTTCTTTTTTTCTTTACTCATGCTTCTTACATATATCCAATTGTAGGTTGGCGTGTCAACTGACCAAACTAAGCAAGCACTTGTTTCAGACTCAAATAGCAAACTAACATTCAATTGTTAGTTAATTATTTTGGCGGGAAATTCAAATTATGGTTTAAATTTGAATGCTTCTCATAAACGACTTGTAGGACTCATACGAGTTATGTTGGCAAACAAATGGAACACCGCTTCTATAGCAGTAACATGCCCTAATAACACTAAAAATATATTAGCGGAGACAAAATGACTATTTTATGTTTGGGACATGCCTCATATATATTTTTCCATATGAATAAAATAAAAAATAGCGTATCGTAACGTTGGATAAAATTTAATTTTATACTACTAAATCTTTTTCTCTTCATTATTCTTTTAATATTAGTATTAAAATTCCTTACCATGAGCTTCTTGAGTTGGATTTAAACAAAAAGTGCTTATTTGTTCGTTTCAGATTTAACCTCTCAACGAGCAACTAATCGTTACATTATCTTTACTTAAATGTCTGTCTCATTCATATTTAAAACAATATAGATATAAGTTAAATGGTGTTACTGAGAAATCACTGGATATATACGGCCCTTATTAAGGGCGATTTTCACCTTCAAAGTAAGGTATAAGCATTTAAAAAAGTATGCTTTCCTTGTGTGTGAAAACACATGTTCCATTCAAATCGAACTAATATTTATATTTTTACTCATCGGATCTCTTAGATTTCAATTGTCTATATCATATTTAAATTTCATCAATATTTGAGGGGGACATTTGGGAACCGTCCTTGCAAGAACTGTAAAATATTATCTACTATTTTGCGATATAACTGATTTTTCCCGACAAGCTAAGTTAGTTATAAGTTCTCATTTAATAGTGTTGTTTCTCTTTGTTTTCTACTCCTTTCCAATAATATTACACAATTTGATTTACAAGCTTGAGCTATAAATTAACTAAATGTAAATAATATTTATCCCAATTATTTTGCATCTCCTGGCGTGCAATCGTTCCAAGAACGTAAGTGGGCGAATAATTTTATGATATGGATATATGTAGTATATACGTATTTTACGTTTTATGGCTAATTAGATTTAAATTTAATTTGATACTTGACGATTTTCGGTTTTTTATTGTTGTCTTTGAAATAACAATAATAGTTTATTATCCAAGAGGCGTTACACCCACTAACAGGACAAGATATTTCTAAATAATTAATTATTACAAAGACATTTACATGTGAACTATAAAATTACAACGATATAATTAATGGGAAGTAATGTAAACGTAATTTCAAATTAAGAATTGATACGGATTAAAACTTACAAAATTAATTTTTAGCTATACCTAGTTACTAAGTGATTTAAGCTGCAATTGAATATATCAACTTCTATCTGTAAGTGATTAAAGGTTTTTGGCATACCATAAGCAGGAGAATGAAACATGGCATTCGTTTTGCAATCGGAGAATATTTTAGAATTTGGTTGAGAAATAAACATATCTATTTGTGAAAGAATTTTACTGCAGTCAATAAATTATTTACAACTATATATAAAACTTAGGCAAACATATTTCACCTTTTTTAATAAATATTAGTTAATTGCAAAAGCTTCAAATAATACCTTCATGTTTTAAACTTTAACTTTAAATTATAAAAATTAATTTCAACTGGATCAATAACCCATACACCTGCGCAGAGTTTCTACGCAGTCGCAAGCGTCTATACAGCCATATACTTCTCGTTGTGCAACAAGATTAGGTGTCTGTGAAAAAATTTTCTACATCTTGTAATAATGCCGAAGAAGTAAGTATAACGTTAATTATTAACATAGAATAAGTAGTACTAGAAGGTTAACGTAAACGGGTTAACTCGTGTTGTTTAAAAGGGCAAGCTTCAACATTCGAGGAAAAGAATATGAAAATCGCTAGCACAGTGCTGCCATTTCCATTTAAACGGGATATTTAAAAACTTCAATTGCAAAGCAATTTATAGCGAAATCAGATTTTGTAAAACTACAGAATCCTAGTTTTGAATTAGACGGGCAAAACGTTGATCTCTTAATTAAGTATTTAGCTCTCCGTAGTTTGAATAATGTAGGTGATATATAAGACAATGTCGCATATAGAACGACGCGATGCTTCGTAAACGAACAGCAGGCAACACAAATTACATCAGTAGTTATCTACGACGCACGTTTTGTAGCACACAAGCTTATGTTAGAGTTTACTTGTGTCGTAGCTATAATTTTCGATTATTCTATTGTAATAATAAATCCCGTCACAACACTACTTGAAATTCTAAAGTATAACAATCGATTTTAATAAGGATGCAATAGATTTAAGTCTTCTTTGCACTAGATTAGGTAACTCAAAATGCAATAATCAAATATTAGTTTTTAGTTGTTGCAATTAAAATTTTGAGAAAAAAATTCTGCAGGGATTAGTAGAATATTATGAACAATAGTTTTATCCAATTTTTTAATTAATTATCGAAGCATAATATCTTTTTAATATTACGCTTCCGTAATTAATTGAAAATTGCGCATGTAACTATTGTTTATATAGTCATACTATTCCACTAGTACATGCAGAATTGTTTTAAATTTTAATTCCAACTATTAAAGACTAATACTATTTGATTATTACATTTTGGGTTGTTCAATCTAGTATAAGTTGCGAAGTTTATTTTATTACTATATTAACTATTTTAGGATTAGTAAATGTAGAATTTGCAAATGTCATGGTAAATCCTCATGTATGAAAGGGTTGATTAGGTAATTTGAGTAGAAAAATATTCTTTTATATTGAAAAGTAAGGTAGTCATTTTCACATAGTTAATTAATGTCAAAGTTAGATGTGATACATTAAGTGGAAATTGACACGAGAATTATAAATTAAGATATAGAAGAACTGTTCAAAAAACAAAATAACAAAATTATTTTACATGCAATAACGTAAATATTGTGCTATCGTTTGATCAGTTCAAGTTTTTGTAATAATAAACCGTAACTAAAATATAAATTGATAAAGCTGAAAAGTCGTAAATGCTTATAATCGGGCTTCAAAGATATAATTCCGATTTTTTTCTAACCAATTGTCGCCTATGAACGCGTTTCATAGATTTGGTCATACTCGCTTGTTAATTAGATGGATAAGTAGTCCTTGAACATTATTATGACATTTATATCAGTAGATTTAATGATTCTCATTAGACATCTAATAGTTATTTGTTCAATTAAGCGGAATTTCCTAGCCGAGGCGAATCTAAGCAGCGCGTGTTTTCTGCCGCGTTAAGCATACATTGTGTTTCAGATAATATGACATTCCTTTTAAGGGATGAAAGTAATCTCTACAGGCACCCCAAATAAGCATAAAATTAAAAGTAATACGAATACCAAAAAGTCGTTTTTTTCTAATTATGTACAAGGAGCTGCTTATGGTTGCATTCAGACTAAAACTGTTAAATCATTCATAAAATTATAACTGACCTACCTAACAATATCAAGTTACAGTAACATGCGCTTTTACAGCCATAGTGGCACATTTCGATTTGTTTATTATAATAAATAATAGGATAAGGGGATTGCGCTTTTACGCAATTGAAAGAACTTAGAAATAATGTATATAATTTTTTTAACAATTTTGAAGAAGTTATTTATTAATAACTGATAATAATAATAATAGAGTTTAGTCGTGCATCGTACTAAGAAAATTCGTTTAAATGTAAAGGCAGATTAAGCAATTATTTATTGAGATTTTTTAATTTTACACCTAAATTTCGATTTTCATATCTGAAATTGCGCGACATCATCCTACACTTAAAATAAACATACTTTAAACACTTTGACACGTTTTAGATTTTTCTAATTGATTTTGTAATATTATTCAGAGGAATGGCACAATAATTTGCCTAATTCTACTTAGAATAATCAAACATTGTTTTATACGCTGTTTAAAAAGCAATTTTAAAAAAGTGATGCTAGAGGAATATTGTAATAGTTAATGTATTTTAAACAATCTTATTGATCAGACTTAATGTAATTAATTACCTTACATTTTAAAACTTTCAAAACCGTTTTCCCTAACATTTTCTTCGGATACATAATTAATTACTTAAATAGCCAATTAGATTGTGTTAAAAATTTCAGCTACATTATTACAAATTTCTTTAATATCATTTTTGTGAAATTGCCTTCGAAACTACAAATAATTAAAAATGTTAAAAATATGTTAATTCGCTTACAGATTTATTTCTCTTAATCTAATTTTTCATTTTACAGTTTTTAAATCCATATTAATTGAATCATATCTCTGTAAGTACTTTATTATTACAGACCTGTGAACAATTCGACTAACATAAAAGCACCAATAAGTTAAACACGGTGTAGATGGGCATTATTAAAATACCTGTTAGACAACGAAACGCATCTAGTAACTGACAAAAATTAGCATAATTTTGTTTATCAAGATATCGGTCAGTGACACCTAAAATGGTGCAACATTTTACAGCCTTGTCTTTAAGCGTCTGCTTCGAAAGTTAAAATAAACACGTACAATTCTGCTCTACTACGGCAATGTTTATTTATTAAGAAACACTTACTCGATGATATATGATGTATATTTGAAAGCACGTGCATAGTCGACTCGTCATTATTAAAAAAAGGAATTTTTAGTGTTGGTATTTCTTTTAATTTTACGCTATAGGGCCTGATTTCATCCCTTTAAGGGAATGGAATATTATTTGAAACACCCTGTATAATTTTTTTCTGATCAGTAATTTTATTTCTTTAAAATTATCAGTATAAAGGAGGCCATACCTACTATAGCGTAGGTTTTATTTCTTCCCTTCTGCAAATTATTAATTAGGTATATAGAAAATAATAAATTTTTAACAATAACTTAAACGAATTATTTTTTCTTCGACAACTTGAAATATTGAAACACAGCCCCTATAGTTTCTTGAAATGAGTGTGTATAACACGTTGGCGTAGGTTGAAAGAAACGTTATAAACCTTATAAAATATATTATAAATTATTTAAAGTTGTTTGAGTATATTTAATTAAATCTAAAATGAAAATGTCATAATTTTAATTTTTAACATATTTGAAGGAAATTATTCAAGGTAAAAATTGTGATTTAATAAGGTAATATAATTAATTTCAAATCTAGTGATTTTCATTTCAACTTGCAAATTTTAAATTTACCGTCCGCAAAACGTTTTGCAGGCTATAAAGTAAAAGTAAGTGATCACTTGTAAATAGTCAGAGAAAGTGGGATTTTACTGCCGGTTATTTGAAATCGAATTGGGTAATCCAGTAAATATTAAATTACAGAAAATGAAAAAATTTAAAAATAAAGGCATGATATTTCTGAAAGGTTTGCTTTCAAGACGATTACAGACGTTTATCAATTATTTTGTGACTTTAGTATATAAAGTATATAGAGTCCATAACACATAAGAAATGGAATTAACGCCATCAATTTCTGCGCCAACTATGAGTAATGTCGAATGATTTCCAATAAAACTACTGGTGGCATAAGGATTAAGCACAGTGCTTTTGTATGTTGTACTACCTATAGTAGAGTATTTCATAAGAAGATTCATATAATATACAACTTTAAGAATCATGGTTCAGGCAAACACTTTTACCATCTTAATGAGGTATCCATATTGAAAGATTTGTCAATACATTGCGACGTAAACTTACCCAGGAGCGAACATCTGGTCAGGAAAATTACGTACGTGCCAAGCAGCTCAAAAAGGGTGTGGTGAGTTGGTTTGAGGGACAATAAAGACCAGATGTAGTAGCAATTAATCGGATGTGACCATAACTAATCGAGTAAAATGAGAGAAAAGAAGCTCCACGCTGTTTATATAATGTCTACGTTCAATAACTTACCGAACTCATACCGTAGGTAAATAGCGTTGTATCGAATGCTACAATTCTAATTTTAACGTAATTAAAACTCATTTTTAACATGTAAAACTTTATCGCAGAGCTATTCAAGATAACGTTTGTGTTTCCCATTCCTCTCTTTTGCTGTCTAGACCATTAACAAATGTTAAATTAAAAACGTAGGTTTACAAATAAAACTTTTTTTAACGAAAACAGCTAGCGAAGAATGTTATATAGCCTAATTCTAATATGTGAAACAATAACCACGTAAATTTTAATGCCAAATATACGTATCTTAAATTAATTCGACACCATTGGCGTAACATTCATGGTGTCTGAAAGTGTTAAAAATAAGTTAATTTTCCTAAGTTACTAAAATGCAAACGGAGAATTTAAACAAATAAAAAAAAATTCTAAAATTGTAAAACTATACGTGACAACAATGGAAATTTAAGTTGTGCTTTGTTGCCTTGCGAAGTGTTTAGAAATTAACTTACAACTGTTCATCTCTATTATACGCAATAATATATATACTGACTTTGATAAAAATTGCAACAATTGCACAATTTTAATTTAAGTTTCATAAGATACCTATTTTGCTGAAGCAAAATATTGATTAAGATTTGAATAAAATCTATCTATCGGTTTTCTTGTTTTTTTTTAATTTGTTTGTTTGCACGTAGTAACAATAAATTCTATGAAATCAAATAATCAGTGTGCAATAATTATCAATGTTTCGAATTTTTTGTCCACTATTGCCTTGTGAACATTTAAGAAGGCCAAGAGTTCGTCAACGTGAAAATTATCGGCAATCAAATTATTTTGAACGTGGCCGTATTATTGGCACGAGAGAGGCCGGAGATTCGTTTAGAGATATTGCTGACCATGCACATCGTGATGTTACAACGGTCATGAGATATTAGTACAGTTCGTCCGAAGAAGGGGTTTCACAACGTCGTCCTGGATCTGGACGTCCCCGTGGGACTACAGATCGTGAAGAATGTCGCTTAAGACTTTTAGCCACAAGAGACACATGTTCCACATCTCGGTCAATTGCAATAGACTGGTGTAAGGTGTAGGATACAGAACGTCAATGTCATCAATGTCGCCGGATAAAATCTTTTGGACTGCATTCGTATCGTCCATTTTTGTATCTTTCTCTGACTCCAGTTCACCGTGCCCGCAGACCAGAAATGGACAGCAATGACATCCAATTGTGTTCAATGAGAGTCTCGAGAACGCAAACATTTTCTGTGGAACGCTAAGAACGCAAACATTTTCTGTGGAACGCTACACAACCTTTACACTGGATGTGATAATATGGGGTGCAATATGTTATGGTAACAGATAACCCTTGGTCTTCATTGACGGCGACTTAAATGCAGCCGGTTACATTGCCAATGTGATAGAGCCTGTTGCACTTCCATATCTTCGGCGGCGAGGAAATTCCATTTTTGAAGAAAGCAACGCACGTCCACATATGGTACGGGCTGCAACACGCTTTTTGGAAGCCAACATTGTCGTCCTTCCATGGTCTGCTCCTTCGACTGATTTGTCACCCATCAGGGGGCTGAATAGTTTACTACACCCTCCAGACGACTTGCAGATTCAGAAAGCTTGTAATGATATATCACAGGCCGATATTCTACACAAATGAGTACATAGCAAATCGTTACGGAATAGCTCATTATTGAAAAGACTTTTTTATTTCTTTTCTTTTGTTTTCAAATTTTAATCGTTTGTTTGTAGTGTTAAATTAAATTGCTTGTAAGAATTCCAATAAAATCACTCAGCTAATTCTAGGTGTTGCGTTTTTTGGGGAAGTCACTATATAATATATGCACACAATGCTGAAGTAATCGTTGCAAATAAATAAAATAAATTGTTATTCAATCAATCTTTATTAGCACATAGGTTAACTAAACTTAATGTTCCAAAACAAAATTGTTTATAGGCACATGTGGCGGTGACTCGTAAAGGTGAATATAGGGAATTCAATGTTATGTTTTACTTATGCGTATATTATCTCCCCAGTTGATTTTATAGTAATATATAAATGTAGAAAATGTTCACAACTAAAAGTTCTACAAGACAAGACTAAGTCAATTTACGTATTATTAACTAATTCCAGGTATCAATTTTAATAGAAAAGAAATAGTATATATCAAATACGCATTTAAACAATTAAAATTGATTAGTGTATGTTAGTATAGTGGATAGATTGCCGTCCTTGTAATCAAGAGGTCCGATGTTCAAATCCCATTCAGGAACAAATTCTTTTTAATTTTTAAGGTGATTCATAACCAAATAGGGACAACTGAGATCTGTTAGATGGCATTGTGTTTGAAAATAAAACTAGGTAAGGTCAAGACACACCTGCTTCCCTCCTTTTATATCCGATTGTTGCATTTACAAAGAAAGCACAATCTCTTGAACTAACATTTTTAATTTTAATATTATTTATGAAGCATGTACAACATCCCTTACTTTGTTTGGATCATTCACTTCATTTTTCTCAAATAAATGAATCAGCTGTAAAAATTATTTTTAATGTTTCTGTTCCTATAAATTTATTATTTATTGAGTAATTATAAAAATAATAATTTATAGTGAAATTTCGTTTATTATGACATTACATACAAAAAGGCTACTGCAAAGTAATTCTTAAACAATAGTTATTTACTTAGCGAATGACAGTAGGCATGGGTAGTCGCGTAATACGAAATGGGTTGTCACCTTTGGAGGCGTGTCTGTAGTATTTAATAATTCTTTTGCACCTTTCAATCCTTTATTAATAAGAAATATAACAAAAAACTTTACTTTACTAGAATAATAACGCATTTTCAAAAATGATCTAGAGCCCTTTTTTAGATGTATTTATGCCTATACTATTATTTGCAATTTTATTGGAACCGAAAATCGATGAAAGTATGTTACTTTAATAGCTTAATGGAATTACAAAAAAAATTGGTTCTTAGTATTCGATAGGTTACTTACGCATTTATAACATACTACAAACAGAATATGATTGAATATATAGCTTTAATGCTGAAAAGTAACAAAGTTTCTCCTTTTTAGAATTTTAAGCGAAAATAATTAGGTTAATAAGTCGATAAAATGTTTTTATTATGAGGATGTGTACCAAGTTCACTAATTGTATTAAATATTAAAAAATCGTAAAATTTTTTTTTCGAAACAGCCTTAAATTGATTTCCTTCTAAGTCTGAATATTTTGTTACCCTTAGGACAGATCTTTCATATTTATTGACAAATCAACTGGGGAAGTAATACAAACATAAGTAAAAGATAATACTGAATTCCTGATATTCACTTTTACGAGTCACCGCCCATTATAAAGTAATGCAAAAGCAAGTAGAACTCTGCATAATTATCAATTTCTTGTCATGTATCCATACAATCAGCAACAGGGTGTTAGATGAATCTGAGAAATCAAATAACGTTGTGTTGAAATTTTGAATCTTTTGTTAGATCCTCGTAATTAACATTTATAAAAATTACTCAGTTCTCACATTAGAATATTGAAATAAGCTATCACCTATTTCAAATTTCTAAAATGTTACTTTAAGTAGAAATTACTTAACAGCATTTCTAAATTAAAAATGAAATTCACAGACTATAACATAAATACTTAGTAAAGTGTAAATTGTTCTCTATTATAAAAAAATGCGGGTTTGCTATATATATATAATACATTAATTAAGGGGACTTTCGACTTTAATAAATAAAACTATTTTTTTATTTAGCCAACCTTTCGGTGAATTTAATTCTATCACCGTCTTCAAGGCACTAGAATAATACTACTTATTAAATAATAAACGTAAATAACTAATACATACATGAATTTAAGATTCAGTTACAAAATCTTATTTAAAAATAGAAAATAAAATTGACAAATTATTGACATTTAAATGTTTAAATAATTCCACCAACTCAAAACAAATGTAAATTCAAACACAATGAAAATGTGCACACGCATGAATGCATACACGCACGCACACATGCAAGTACGCCAGCCCGCACGCGCGCATGCATACAAGCACGCGTTTTGGTGTGCGCACGCACACACATACACACATTCAAAAACACACAAACTTGCACATGCATCAAAATTCAAATTAGTTGATTATTGTATTTATTTTCATTGTTAGTTAAACCTATTAAGTTTATGTAAATGTTACTTAAATTTTGAACATCTGTTCTATGATTTATAGTTTTATTATTTCACTTTATACAAGTGATTTCTAAAAAACATCTTTTATTGAAGGACGAATATCACCTTTATTACAATCAAATGTTGTTTACGAATTAAAATGTAATACTTGCTCTAAATATTACATTACACAAAAAGAAATTGTGAGAGATGTTCTTTGGCACAGAATGTAAATAGTTTTGATCATATAATAGATTATACGGGATTTAAAATTTTAGCAAGAGAGGATAATTACAATAAAAGATGTTTTTTGGAAATGATTTGTATAAAGAAAAATAATAAAACTATAAATCATTTAACAGATGTTCAAAATTTAAGTAACATTTACATAAACTTAACAGATTTAACTAACAATGAAAATAAAAACAATAATCAACTAACTTGAATTTTGATGCATGTGCAAGTTTGTGTGTGTTTGTGTGTTTGTGTGTGTGTGTGTGTGTGTGTGTGTGTGTGTGTGTGTGTGTGTGTGTGTGCGCGCGCGCGCGCGCGTGCGCACGCCAACACGCGTGCGTGTATGAATGCGTGCATGCGGGCGGGCGTACTTGTATGTGTGCGTGCGTGTATGCATGTATGCGTGTGCACATGTTCATTTTACTTGGATTTACATTTGTCTTGAGTTGGCGGAATTATTTAAATATTTAAATGTCAATAATTTGTCAATTTTATTTCTATTTTTAAACAAAATTTTGTAACTGAAACTTAAATTCATGTATGTATTAGTTATTTAAGTTTATTATTTAATAAGTAGTATTATTCTAGTGCCCTGAAGAAGGCGATA
>JAHWXV010577194.1:0-14352 GCA_024586415.1 Phrixothrix hirtus | reverse complement strand
TAGGCAATTTAAGTATCCTAGATTAAATATTCGCAGGTAAAGTATTCAGCACAAGTTTTTAAATGAAAATAATCTCTTTTATTCGTTTTAAGAGAGAATAATGTAAACGTCGGCTTGGCAGCTTTAAATGTACATATACCCACAGTTTATAGCGTAGGTACATTATGTTCTTATATAACAAAATATTTAAACATTATACAATGCAATAAAGGGTACCGTACAATGGGCAAATACTATCAGTTTTTAGCTTTGAATTCGTGTAGCATTGGAACCAGTCGTGTTCTTCTAACCTATTCTTTATTGAAACTTAAGTGCCTCTTTGTAGACTACAAACTAGTAAATTTTAATATTTTTCTCGTACTACAAAAGTTTATATAATTGTTTTTGCTTAGTGATACTATTAACCTTACAGCGAGGACCAAAACGATCGCTTGCATTTTTTAGTATTTTATCCTAATCTAAACCTCATAGGTATGAATTTTTTTAAACCCTTATAAAGTGCAAAATGCGAAAGTATGTATAACATTATCGTATCAATTAACCACATAATCTACAAGAGATCATTCGCCCTATAACTTACCCCGTGTGCAAAACAGGTGTCCAAAATGCACTAACATAACAAACAGCGGCACGCTGTCTACCTGCGATACGCGCACCTCAATATTCAAGGGTGCGGCAACAAAGGTAAAAATGAAGTCAGCGGTACCCAAACAAATTAAAATGAAATACGAAAAATAGAATTCCCGAATTAATATCAAAACTAGAATTTAAATTGTTGCAACATCTTTGTGCCTCTCAAGGAAACTGTGGGCAAAATCTAGCCCTTATATGTTGTCCTTGAACTCCTAAATTGCATATCCTCTCACACCGAGTTCTTGTGACTGTTACAGTGACCTTGCAGACGAGCATATTCTTTGTAAAAACTTTACTCGCGTCTTTAAAGCATTAAGCATGGGCCTATTGCCTTAAAACTGGTAACAATTCATTCTGAATATAATTTTTATAATTTATGCTTCTTTGGTTGAGTTTGTGTTTTCCAGACATCCTATTCACCCCGTTTCTATAACAAAATTCACTGGCGTCGATTAAAAACTTGATACCGTTAAAATAACGGTATTGCAAGTCAACCCTCTTGCTTAACTGCTTCCTAGTACTACTAACATCAACAAAGTTCCTCCTGCTTCGATCACAGTCAGGTAACTTTTGGGGATTACGCTTTTGCCACAAAACAAGGTACCGACTGATCAGTTGATTATAGTTAGTGCTGCCAGTATATACTTATTAATATACCACAATTACAGTTACGAATGTCCTAGAAATGAATGAAAATAAATGCAGCGGTCTAAAAAAATTCTGAGTGGGCGGTTCTTGAATATAAAACATTCTGATAAATTTGATCCTATTGACACTGGTTATCCTATTCACCCCATGTAACGGCATAAAATGAAACGATAATTTGTGTACACATGCAAATTTAATTAGACCGTAATTAATCCATTTCGCTTAGTTCATAGACAGCTTTCAACATAACCGTATGTTTGACATAATTAAATTAGTTAAACTAACATTAAAAATTCTTACACTAGTAATGTATCATGTCATAATTTAGTATTTTTACAGCTTTAGCTTCCATTTCATCAAATTTAAGTGCTAAATGCCATACTTAATTGATTTCTTGCCAAACATGTCAACTAATTAGTAACGAACGTAACTGACGTAATAGGTAATGTATGAAATCAGTAACGCCAAGAGTTAACTTAAAAACTACGTAAATGATTTGTTTTGATCTGTGTATATCTGAGTAATATTAAATTGAAATACTAAACCTTTTACATATTGAACAAAGGTTTTAAACTTGAAGAACACTTTTTTAACCAAGGGTATCGACTGAATGGTAATTATTCATGCATTATAAGAAGTCGTTATCAAAAGTATCCTCAAAATGCATAAATCCCTCCTAATTTACACACAGGCATTATTATTATTTGAATAAACAAGTAGTTTTTATATGGTGTATAAATCCAGCTTAACGAAGCATGCATTATATAAACTTAAACCGGCGATTTCATAGATTAAAACTAAAACTAAAAAGTTTTTATTTAGTAATACTTCTATACATTCTAGTACCGTTTCTTGTAAATCCGAATGTAATTATTACACTTCAACTAAGAATGCGCTCTTAAATTTTAGTAATAATTTATTACGCCGATTTTACAGAAATTAAATTAATTTTCGCATTGTTACAAACGGCACAAATTAAAAACTGTAATTCAGGATTCTCACTAATGGGTTTGAAGTGGGACTTTTAAATTTTATGTAAGTTTAGGTAATTTTATTGTTAAAATTTTATTTTGTTAAGTATAATCCGGGGTACATTGAAATTTTAAAATAAAATATCCTGCTTCTAAGCACAAATAGTAATTACTTAGTAAGTAAACTTAATTAATGACTAATCTTTAATATTCTAAATTTTTAAATGATTTTAAATGTTATATGCATACTTATATGCTGCTGTTCAGCTGAAAGTCATTTTAAGAGTTATTATATATTTACCTAATATTGCAATTAAAGGATTAATTTTCAGTTTTAGACAAGGCGTTGAATATAAAATAATGTTTTACGAACAAACAAAGAATTTTTAACTTGTAATTATTACTTACCAAGCAAAGTTTCTCAAATTTGTTCCTTAATATTGCTTAAATATTTATTTAGAACTTCTAAGAATAGCTTGATGCATTTTAACTTCACACACAATTTACTATATTAAAAATTTAAATACGTGTAGTATATTCGTTATGAACACAAAACTTCTCGTACAATTCCCACTACAGCAAAACGCCGTCCTTTCGCTACTGAATCCTTTTCAGGACTCGTGACTGATGGATTCTTTACCCTCCCCCACCACTACATACAAAAGATTAATATTTCCGAAAATTATTCCTTTATTTACTAAAATTGTAAATAGTACGTTAAATTGCAAACTATATTTTTGCATTAAATTCATATTAACACGCAACGTAACGGAAATAGTAAAAAAAAGCAATTTGGTAAATGTCGCTTCATATAAGAAGAACACACACGAGGTGGGCACTACTTATCAGGCCTTTCATTTTTCTTCCAATTATTACATCATATTCCTAGTAGTATTAGTTTTATTATGTGTTATAATATAGTATATGAAAATGAATGAAAAATTAGAAATTCAATATCTAATGCTAACTTCTGTAACGCACTATTGTGTAAAACAAAGCTTACTGCAATACAATTAAACAAAAAGTAATTTTATTGATAGGATAATCTTTCAAAGTTATTAAAAGGGTATTATTTATTGTATGCGACCATATCCAAAACCAGATCTAAATTATTTCTCAACAGAGAAAATATGCTAGTTGTATATAAAATCCATGATATATGAATTTAGAATTATCGTTTTCAACTCAAACCTGTGTTTGTACTGCATAAATTGTAATTACACACCTATATGCCTATAAAAAAGTGCTGATAGTCCTAAAACTATAATTAAAAGAAGTTAGTTAATTGTTATTGTTCTTACGTTTTACTAAATACGTATAATACATATATAACATTTTCAATGACGTTTTTGTATTTAAGAAATTAAATAAAAGTTACTGCGTGCTTTGAAACAATGGAGTGTTACTATTTAAATTTTTACAATTTGAAGAATGTGTCACAGGTAATATTAACAACGAGTGAGAACTTGACAACAAAGATGACCCACATTTTTCCTACTTTTCCATCAGATATTATTACGTTAGTTTTTATAACTAAGAAAAGTTGACGTTTGCAGTCTATTGATTAAATTTTTAATTCAGATTTGGAAATGCTGGGCCAAGTTTATGTTTATCCGACAAATGTGTCACACGTCCCCAAAATACCTCTAACGGTTAGTGTTCCATTAGTATTCTTCCTCAAAGAGCTTGGCCGTTTGTATTCAAATATTATTCTATAATGATTTTAAAATTCTCGGTTAAGTTCACGTTTACTCAAAGTTTCTAAAAGTTCTAGAATTTTATGTTTGAAAGTTATTTTTTTTTAAAGGATTTAAGCTTGTTAGAGTTATAAATGTTATTAAGTGCACAACCTGGGCGTCAAGAATATTATTAAAGATTTTTTTCATCAACTTACTAAATAAATTTGAAATTCTAATATGTCTTAATAAATGGTTAGTATTTTATACCCAAACGATATCCGTGCTTGTACTGTTAGCTTAAAGATAATAAATAAATTATCACAATTATCGTTTGCATCAAACTACTATATTCAAAAGGTTTCGACCTTTGTACCCAACTGCTGGCTTTTATAACAATTCCATAAGGAAAGACACAATCGCATTTAGGCAATCAGTACGATCCACGTGGTTGATAAGTTTGTGCAGATTAGTACTGTATTACTATTTATTGTGGAAATAATTTTACCGTTTGTATTCAAGTGCATGCTTTTGTTGATGAACCCATAGCAGTAATTAATAATATATCAATAATATAAGCATTTCAACAATAACTAACTTTGAAATTATTTAAATCATAGTACAAACTAGTTCAATAATGCGCATTAAAGTTAAAAGTACAACATAATTATAAAGAAGCAAACGACGCCTACGGATCCTTTAAAATACAATTTTTAGAGAATGATGCTTGATCTACATAAAGACAGAAAGTATTAATTTTTGTAATAAACATTTGCAACTTTATAAATTGAAATTCTAGAAATAGAAAGTACGTAATTTGCCGTACAAAGAATATTTAAACTAAAAGAGTGTACTTGTAATATTACCATAATACCTTTGCATTTGTTTATAAATCATTTGTCATTCCTTAGTTTATTAATTAATCGTAAGAAGTCAATAAAAGCCTAGTTCTCTTAAAACGTCTTTATTGCCACGATTTTATTGACTTTTAATATCAATAAACTACTACGCCCAGAAACGCTTGGAGTAGAAGTAAACTCAAGTAATGCTGTTCAATATGGAAACATTGGTATCAATCAGTAGTTAATTTTCTTGACACAGTTAAAGTTAAAGGAGGTAAAGAAAAGCTGAGTATTCTTATAAATTATATTAGTCCCATTATATATGAATACATAAGTGAATGTATAACTTACGAAGAAGCTATAGAAATTCTCAAGAACCTCTATATTAAACCTAAAAACGAAATATTCGCTCGTTATTCCCTTTCGACAAGACAACAAGAAATTGGATAATCTGCAGATCAATACTTACAAATTCTGAGGCAAATGGCTAGAGAATGTAATCTTAAAAGTGTTACCGTTGATCAAAACAGGGACAATTTCATAAGTGATTCGTTTATTAGTGGATTATATACAGCGTTTATTACAAGATGAAACTCTCAGCTTGAAAACAAGATCTCTGGAAATGCCCAACACCATTCTGAATCATATGCGTCTTCTTCTAGTACCATAAACGCCGTTACGTCTCAATCTGTTAATAAGCAACAGAACAAGCCCAAGTATAATAATCTTAAGCCCACAAGTTATGCTATTACTTCAAAATGTTACTTTTTCGGCAAAGATTGCCATCCGAGATATAAATGCCCGGCCAAAAATGCCACTTGTCATTCTTGTAAGAAGAAAGGTCATTTTTCTAAGGTATGTCAATCCTATGATAACTCAACAAGACGGTCATCTTCAACTGTTCTTGCAACAGTATCAGCTGCTTTATCTAGATGTTTATCAAAAGCTATCCTTCAAGTAAAATTTGACGGAACTTTGTTAGAGGCTTTGATTGATATAGGCATCTCCGACAGTTATTTATCTGGTAAAATAGCCAATTATCAAAATATAAAAATATTGACAATTAAAGCAGGCTTCTACATCTCTTGTTTCACAGATACTGGACTAATGTATTACAAACCCTAAAATAATGCAGCATACTTACAAAAACATTAAACCTTTGGTTTTAAAAAATTTATGCGCTGATATGATTGTAGGCCATGATGTACTAAGTCAACGTAACGTAATCAAGATGGTTTTTGGAGACAAAACGTCTCAGTTATCAATATCCAGTCTTACTTTAGTCAACGTCGAGCCTGTATCTTTATTTTCACATCTCCCTAATAACTTTCAGCCCGTTGCTATTAAATCACGACGCTATACTGCAGCTGAGTAAAATTTTATTGAAAAAGGAAATTCAAAAATTATTACCTAAAGATGTGACTGAACCAAGTAATTCTCCTTGGAGAGCCCAAGTATTAATTATATCGAGTGAAAACCACAAAAAACGTTTAGTATTCGATTATTCTCAGACTATTAATATTCCGAGAATTGAAAATGTAGTAAATAAGGTTGCTAAATATAAAACATTTAGTACCATAAATTTTCGTAGTGCTTACCATCAAACTCTCATTAAAAAGAGCAAAAGAATTTATACAGCTTTTGAACCATGTGGAGGTCTTTATAATTTCAAGAGGATCCCCTTTGGAGTTACCGACGGAATAGCTTCTTTTCAAAGAATGATCCAGCAAATAATTAAGAAAGAAGGCTTAAAGGTCACACGTATATTTAGACGATGTTACCATTTGTGGAGTAGATAAAACACAACATGACCGCAATTTACAGTTATTTTTAAAGGTTGCTGAAAAATATCAGTTAACTCTAAATAAAGAGAAGAGCAAGTTTTCCTTAGAATTCATAAATATCCTTGGTTTCAACGTCTCAGATAAAACAATTAAGCGAGATCCTTACAGGATTTAACCACTTCTTCAACTTCCTATTCCTAGTGATGCTAATTCTCTACGCCGCATGTTTGTCCATTATTCCAAATGGGTTCCGAAGTTTTCGAAAACGCTTCAACCACTTGTCTAGTGTAAACAATTTCTAATGGAAATGAGTGCCATTACTGCCTTCGAAACCCTAAAAAACGATATTTCTAATGCTACTTTGACAGCAATTGACGATAATGCTATATTTACTGTAGAAACATGCTTCAGGCTTCGAAATCGGTTGAACTATCTTAACGTGATAAACCAGTAATATTTTACTCACGAACGTTATCAAAATCAGAACAAAAACACTCTTCAGTGGAGAAAGAAGCTTATGCGATTGTGGAAGTTCTTAAAAAATTGAGACACTTTCTCCTTGGCCGTCACATCCAACTAATACCGGATCAAAGGTCAGTTTTATGTTCAACAATAAATATCCTGCAAAAACAAAGAATGATAAAATATTGATATGGCGTCTAGAATTATCGTGTTATATATATATGATATTATGTATAGAACAGAAATCTTAAATACTGTAGCCGATACTTTTTCAAGAGTATGTACTACAACCGAAATTGACAATACACTATATAATCGACATAATGCATTGTGCCACCCTAAGGTAACTCGATTATTTCACTGAATTCGTTGTAAGAATATGCCATTTTCAATTGAAGATGTCCGAATAGTGATGTTTAAGTGTCAATTTTGCGCTGAAATTAAGCCAAACTTTCATAAAAATAAAGGTAAAGTAATAAAAGCAACATCACCTTTTGAAAGAATCAATATTTATTTTAAAGGACCTCTGCCATCATCATCCAATAACCGATATATTTTAATAATTGTCGATGAATATTCGCTATTTCCATTCGCATTTGCTTGTTCAGATATAACTTCAGCTACTGTCTTAAATGTTTAAGGTAGATATTTTCAATTTTTGGGATACCTTCCCATGTGCATTCTGCCAGGGGATCTTCTTTTCCATCAAATGAATTTAAGTCATTCTTAGATTCACATATTGTGGCAAGAAGTTGCACAACAGAATACACATACGGTACTAATGACACCAATACATGACAAGTAAAAGTAGCGTAACCTTACTTAACCCAAATGATACAGTGGTGAGTTGTCATTGCATTATATAGTGGACAAAGTGTAATATTATCATAATACCTTTGCATTTGCCATTCCTTAGTTTATTTATTAGTTGTAAAAGGTCAATAAAAGCCTAATTCTCTTAAAAGGTCTTTTGATTGGCATAGTACCTTAGTTGGTCAAAACATATGTTGTTTGTTTTAAATAATAACACCAAATTGGCATAAATCAGAATTCTTTTATTCAGATCGTTACAATATTTTTTCCTTTATAAGCGTGTGATCATCGCCTGAAATAAAACCATAAAACTAAATCTACTATATTTCCGTCTATTCACTGCCTATAAATGAATGGTTCGTACACCTTACATTTCAATAGATTAAATAGAGTACCTTTATTTAGAAATTTCATTTGACGAGTTGTTTAATTATTCTACTTCAACAAATAGTGAATGGCATCTCAGGGTGTTAACTTTAGGAGAAGCATTAAAGCTCTCAGAATCGCCATTGCTTCCTTTAAGTGGTTCTATGCAAATACTTGGTATCTGCTTAGTTGTTATAAGCGTGTCATTCGGACTACCATCATTATCCAGCAGAGTCGTGAAAGAAATGGTCGAAACTTCTCAAAATATTACCGTTGATCATTAGTGTCATAGGTGGTACCCAAATTACAAGTTATCCCGATGTCTTTCACGTTCGATAGATGTAGTTTAGTATATGTGCTACTGTGAATATAAAGTTAAAGTGATTTTTAAAAAATCTGATGTGAGACAACACACGACTTTCTTCTCTTACGCACATAGATGTGGTAATAGTGTCCAAAAATAATTATATTATTGTCAACGTATATTTTGGAAACGATAATTGTAACTGTCACCCATCCAAGTTATTAGATAAGTAAAAGGAAATTTTCTCTGATAACTTTTTCAACGCATTTTTTCAGAAAAGCCGTTAAGTTCTCGTAAAGGGGCATTAAATACATAATAATCGTAGCACATTTAAAAATAGAAAGTAGTTCAGTATGTAAAGAATGCACACAAATCATTAAAATATTCGTTTATTTTTATTTTGGGGACGAAACCTTGCTTAACTCTAGAGATTTCTCTCTATAATTCACTCCAGCGAATTTTCTCAGAGAAACTAGTTCGTTCATGAAACATAACATTATAGGCGCAAGAAACGTGGCGAGTTTAAAAAAATCGTTATAGTCGTTTTCGAAAAAATTGCAAAAAACCTAAAAATCACAAGAATAATGTGGTACTTCCAGTCATTCGATTTTAACAAAATTTTTACTAGGAGGTGCTGAGGTGGCAATAAACATGCAGGACTATTACTGAGTAATTACGACACTGAATGTCCCAAATAGGCAACCCAATTTACACTTTCGTAGGTCTCTATTCAAATACATACTGATTTGTCATATTTCCAACTGTCAATAATTAAGTTGTAATATTTAAACTACTACGAGTATAATAAACTACAAGTAAAGTTGGTATTCACCTTAGTTAAAGAAAATTTTTTAATAACGCATAACATGTAAACGAAATTAACTAGAAAAAAATCAATGGAAATGTTAATTATGTATTAAATAGACACCTAATGTAAATGTTGCCCAAAATTTTAACCTCTAACTGTTACGCAGGCTGCAGTTATGTTTAAAAACGATTGTTGTATACGCCGTAATGTTTCTGGTATTATTTACCTACACGATTCTATGATCCTTTCCTTTAAATCATCAACATTAGCAAGTGGAGTTAAAAACATTTGATCTTTTAGCACACCTCAAAGGAAAAAATTTGTGGACTGATATTGGGACTTTATGGCGGCCATGGATTAACCGAACCCTTTCCTATCGATCTGTTTTCAAATTCACTTGATAAAAAATACTGGATGCTTGGATGGAAATGAAGTGGTGCACCATCTAACTGGAACCACAAATTTTGGCGTCTATGAAGGTCCACATCTTCCAGTAACAACGGTAACTCGTTTTGCAAAAAATTTAAAAACATGTGTCCATTTAACAACCCTGGAAAGAAGTACAAACTAAACATTTATGGAATAAACTGTTTAAAAGTGTGCTACTCGCGTCCACTTTGGATTTTGTTGGGCGTAATTATGAGCATTATGCCTATTAATACAACCGTTATTTCTAAATGTTCTTCATCTGAAAACATACACTTGCTTAAAGAATGAGGGTCGTCTTGAACTTTCTGAAGTACAAAATTACAAAATTTTAATAGTTTGTCAAAACCAGGCTCTTTTAGTTCTTGCACTACCATAACAAGTATGGATGAAATTTATTTGCACGTAAAATTTTACTTACTGAATATTGACCTATTTCAAGATTTTTAGCAATCGAATTTTGGCTTATATGGGGATTTTTCGTTACACTACGGATAACTTATATTTCATTCTGTGGCAATTTTTTGTCTAGGTCTTTTAGCAGGAGGCCATAGTCGGTGCTTTACGATGTGGATAGCGTTGATAGTACAAATTTGCGGCAGCAACGGCATTTCCCCACCATTCACCAAAAATTGAAATCATATCAGTGTTTTCGTTATTTGAATACATCTTCTAATAAATAAATATAATTGGACAATAAACGTAAATATTAATGACTAGGATGTTTGAACTACTGCGAACGTTTGCTTGATTAATATTATATTTATGCTTTCAAATAACATTAAAGGTGAATACCAATTTTACTAGTAGTTCTTATACTCGCAGTAGTTTAAATATTACAACTTAATTATTGACAGCTGGAAATATGACAAATCAGGTATATATGTTTTTGTATTGTAATAGCGACCTATGAAAGTGTAAATTGGGTTGCCTATTTGGGACATTCAAGTTCGTCATTACTCAGTAATAGCCCTATATATAAAATTTCACTTTTCTACTGGGTTTTCACGATATATTGATGCACGCACGCGCGCACACGCGCACACGCTCACACGCAAACACCTACATTTGCACACCCGCACACTCAAAATATTTTTTGAGTTTCAAAATAATTTCTTTCGCACTTGTTTGTTTATGTAAACCGTCAAGCATATTATCATCTTAATAACATTTTAATATGGGGAGACCTGCTAGTATAGCTATTATATAACACTGGACTGTTCCAGGGGTCAAGATAACAGCTTAAGCAAGCCTATTAAACCTGAGTAACTCTATGTGGGTATTTATAATAATATATTATTTAGACGATTCACCAATTTTCAGTTATTGGTATGCCTCCTTCAGGCGAATGGCACTAAATTAATTACTTCCGCCTAAATTTATAAAAATATCGCCAGGAAACGGGTCTGTGCCATTTATAATAACTCCAACTCGACTTTTGACTTTAAAGAAGAAGGCAGGCCATATGCTCGAAGAAAAATTGGACATATCCCTCTTTGATTTTTATATTTGCCTTAAGAGCTTTTATGCAAACATTTGATTCGTCCTTAAAGACTGTTGTATATTTACTTTTAATATTTCATGCAAATTTCGTAATCTTGTATTTCATTTGATGACTAGAAATCTGATTCTCTAAAACAAGACCAATACCTACATTCGAATATTAAATTCACGTCTACTAAGTTTTTCCAGTTTGGGATAAAAATATTCGAGCAGGCTAAGGGATTCTATCTTATTGATTAATGACATTTTTTTAAAATTTTTAATTGACTTTCAATTTGATTAAATTCGCGGATTCATCTTGCCGCCACATATAGTTGTGTATTTTAAATAATAACACTGGACTAACATATATCCGTATTCGTTTATTCAGATTTTTAGTTTCTATCTATCTTCCTAACGCTCGAACATTGTCTAAAATAAAATGATAAAATTAAACCTACTATGTTTCGGTTTAAGTACTACCTATCTATTGAGGTTTGATGCATTTTAAGTTTAGAACACTACACTATACAAATTATATTTGTTGTTAGTGAAACTTACAATGAAAATCCAAACATTTCCAATATGAGGTAGAATCTCATAAATGACTTGAACACTCCAAGAATCATGTTATTTTCGTCAAGCTATCGTTAAAAAAGTAATATAGGCCTGACTCAATTTATAATGAACACACTTTTCTGACTGTTTTACTCACCAATTAATTACAACAAACCAAATGATAGTGACACCAAGAGCCGCTAAATTGGTTAAATTAATAATCAAACCGTATCACGTATAATGAATGTATTGTGGTCCAAGGAATTAAAATTAAATCAAGCAAATCGTTATCCAAGAATAGAAGTTATATGAGTATCTAAATCACAAAATGTTCGTTTAGCAATATACTAATTCAAATAACAACCAGTTCATAGTCGTAGGTAGATATTAATTAGTTAATCATTTAATCTATCAACCCTCCGTAAAAATAGTTAAAGTTCATTCATATTTATATAATAGTATATTATATACCATGGGACTTAAGTGCTTCTTTCAATCCTTAGAGAGAAATAATCTCTCGAGGGATTAAAAAGCACTTTCGAAACACTTGAAATCAAAAAGGCCGAAGAAAGTAAAATTGTATGACAGTATGACATGATTTATTGATTTATGCTTCACAGCAAATGCTATTTGAGTTTAATTTACGAAACGTTATAGTAGCGATTTCAGCAATATTCAATTTTGATTGGTTAGTTTTTGTTATTTCCATGGTAAGCGGGATTAAATTTATTTTATCTCCCTTGGAACTAAAGTAAAATTTTAGTCCCTTGAAATTAAAGCTGTTGCTTTAGTCATGGAAACAAATGACTAAAGTCGTGTTTTAGTCTCGAAATTGCAAAAACATACTTAATGTATTTATGGTTTGCCAAAACAGTAAATTATTTAAACCTAATACAAGATCTCGAAAAGGGCTTCCTTAACTGCTATAACTCTTAGGATACATACTGTCACATTTAAATGTTAATTTTAATTCCTTTTAATATAACAGCGCCTTGGGTAAATATTGTAAACAATTTGATTCGTAAGTTAACCTTTTAAACTATTAATACTGGACTATTGAACTAATAGTGTTTAAGTAATTTTTATACGAGGGATACTTTTTAAGTAAAGTTCGCTTTTTAATAAGAATAAAACTAAGAATGATATCAAACACTTCCTTATATTTCACTCCTTGCACGTTATGCTATTCTTCTACATAGTTTCCATATTTGCTTAAAAATTTACCACAGCTTTCTACTAATTTGTTTATGCCCACGTCATACAAATCATCCGCTTGTGAAGACAGCCAACGCTATTGCTGTTTTCACTTCTTCATGGGTGTCAAACCCCATAACCAGCAATACAGTGCTTCAGGTAGCGGACAAGGCGGTAATCGGTCGGTGCAAAATTCGAGCTCTATGGTGGGTAGTCCATTCTTTCCCATCTAAAAGATCTAATTAATACTTGAGTTTGATCAACAGATCGAGGTCGTGCATTATCATTTAGGACCAGCTTAAGTAGGGTTGCGTAGTACGGAACTGAATTTATTGTTGTCCCTTGTGGTATAAAATTGACTAACAGAACACCATACCTATCCTAAAACACAGTTGATATAATCTTGGAAGTTGGCGAACTCGTGTGTCACCTTTTCATTGACTGCCGCTTTGTTTCTGGAGTTATATGAGACGTATGCCTCGTCTCCTATGACAATACGGTCCAAAAATGTATCTTCTTCCTCATTGTATCGGCTCAGAAATGTCTGTCTTTCTCAGAATATTACTTGAAAATCCATCGCGAACACAATTTTTTGATCGTAAATTTTGAAATAATTTTATACAGCACTAATCTTGAAGTTTGTAGAAATTCCAGTGTCAAAATAAAAACTGAATAGTCGGTATTCAATATTTTTGCGTCAACTCCTATGATTACAGAGAGTCGGACGAATTGCTATTCAGCACTCACAATGTCCCGCCCGTCCTTGAACGACCTTATCCATTTAGGCACTTTGCTGTCACATGTTGCATTTGTGTCTAACACTACACAGATCTGGAGGTGAATGTTCACTAACACTTTCCTCGCTATCAAGAACCGATTCTCAAACCGTATTTTATTGTCAGGTGGCCGCTCAATTGCCTTAAATATTTTAGCTTCACAGTATTAACCGCTGGCACAAACAAACACCAAGAATGCAAACGGAGTCTACTTTTACCCAAGAGTTGGCACGCATGCGCGCTTCTATACGCGAAATCTACATAACTGTAGCCAATCGGCCCTTAATTAAAACACATCCCTTGATTCATATTTTTTTAAATTAATGCAATTGTATTTAAAATTTTGTTTGTTATTGTATAATTAACATACTTTTTAAACACTTTATTTGTAGTTTATTTATTTGTTACTTAAATAACAAATACTCAGATAAAGATAAATGCCTTGAGACCGTAAAAACCAAAAGATTTTATCTTACCTGCAGCACATACAAAGTCAAGTGACCACAGTTTGCGACGACCTTTCGGTTATTTATTTGCTTTGAGATGGATAGCTCAAGCTCTAACCTTTATGACTTAAGGTCGGCGTAAGATAAGTGTACGTTGAACTAA
>JAHWXV010577171.1:0-11856 GCA_024586415.1 Phrixothrix hirtus | reverse complement strand
TATATATATATATATATATATATATATATATATATATATATATATATATATACACACACACACACACACAAGGTGTTTCAGATAATACGACATTCATTTTAAGGGCTGTAAGTAGACCCTATAGATACCCCAATAAACGTAAAATTAAAAGCAATACGAATACAAAAAAAAATATTTTTTTTCTAAATATGTAGAACGAGCCGCCTATGGTTACATTAAGACTAAAACTGTTAAATAATTCATAAAATTATAACTGGTCTTCCTAACAGTATCAATTTACAGTAACATACACTTTTACAGCTGTAGCAATAAATAACAGGGTAAGGGGATTGCCCTTTCACACAATTGAAAGAATTTAGACATAATGTATACAGTTTTTTTAACAATTTTGAAGAAGTTATTTATTAATAACTGATAATTTAAAAATAAAGTTTAGTCATGCATCGTACTAAGAAAATGTGTTTAAATTTATTGAGATTTTTTAATTTTACGCCTAAAAATTGATTTTCATTTTTAAAATTGCGTGACATCATCCTACGCTTAAGATAGAAGTACTTTAAACACTTTTAGTGTAAATGATGAATATAAATTTGCTTTATTCTGCCATTATTTAAATTATTTTTGACTACACCGTTTTTTAAGCAAGTAAAATGTGTTATAGGTTAATTACTTGTTGAGAAAAAATACGTTAATTGAAATGAAAATTTAACTGTTTGTTCATTTAAAGTTTTTTACCAGGAACAAAATTGATATTACAAAACTTACCGTTAAAATATCTTCATAAAAAATGATCAAATACACCACCATTGTTTTGAATACATAACTAAATACGACTTTGATGGTTTTCTTATTTTATTAACATAAAAGCACCAATCAGTTAAACACGGTATAGATGGGCACAACTTTCAATACATTTTTATTATTAAAACACTGGTTAGTTAATGAAAGTATCTAGTATGTGCATAATTTTGTTTATCAAGATATCGGTCACTGACATTTAAAAAAGTGTATCATTTTACAGTCTTGTTTTTATGCGTCTGTTTCAAAAGTTAAAATAAACACGTACAATTATTCTCTACTACGGAAATGTTTATTTAGTAAAAAACACTTACGACGATATTTGTCATATTTGAAAGCATGTGGATAGTCAGCTTGTTATCATTAAAAGAAAGAAATTTTTAGTTTTCGTATTGCTTTTAATTTTAGGCTTATTGGGGTGTCTATAGGGTCTGCTTTCATCTCTTAAAAGGAATGTCATATTATGTGAAACACCCCTTATTTAGCTATAGAGATACCTTGGATACCTGGATTTAAAGAGAATTTAATTCTCTAGCGAACACGATAACAAAAACATACAAGTCCGATTAAAAAAAATTAACTTTTTGGCAATTTTGGGATAATTGTAAAGGAGCCTCATTATTTTTCGCCTGCAACGATTTTTAAAAAGTTATTTATTATCATTTGGTTTTTCGTTAAAAGTTTTGTAATTGTATCCCTTTCCAGTTTAGAGTAATTCGGTATTATTAAACTTCTATTTTGGTCTTTGAGAAACGAAAATAATTTTTTTTGCGAAAACTATAAAAGTTATGTAAATACTTTTAGATAAAAGTTACATTAAATTTGATGAAATAAAAATATATATATTCTGTTTAAAATAACGAAGTGAGGGGCCATTTCCGGTATTATCGGAAGTGCCGCTATCTTGAAAATATTTTTAGTAGATAGAATAGGTAACACAAGATAATTTACCAAAATTTAACTTTAATCCCTCTTTTCGTTTTCTAGATACTTTTAATCTGCCATGACGGCGCGACACCCTGTATATATGTATATATATATATATATAGAAAATATTTTTTACTGTTTGTTATAAATCTATTAACGCTGCAGTAGTCATAGTTTCTAACTTACAAGTATTTCTACAACATAATCTTGCATACAAGCCTGGTTTGCATTGGAACTAACGTACTATAAAGTACATTTGCTTAGCGCAAATGAGATATCTTCCAATGCCATTCATAGATAAAAAAGAAACGAACGTACAGTTAATACAAAACAAATCCCGTCATATGTTATAGACAGAATAAGTTGCAATACCAACGCGGCTTATATTCCAGTAATTAGAGAACACTGTCCTTGATGGTTCCTTTTTTCGTTTTACACATTGGCACTAAAAAGCGATGGCGTCAAACTTATGTTATATTTCAACTACTGTTATGGTTACTTGACTTGACACAATTAATTTTAAATAGTTCTACATATCAATATCAAAAATTTCTTGCAAATGTTGTCAACGTTGTATAACATTGACGTCATATTAATTCATGACACATAACCGAAGTTTGCTTGCATCAACTGTATAATATTTCATGCGGTTTTGGAATATTCGGGCCCTAAATTATTATTAATCCGATAAGCCATTAACCAAGTCGGAACTAAAGCTTGATTGAACTTGAATTAACCATTGACAATCTATAATTCAAAAATTTAGGAAAGAATATGTAAATTACACCAAAATCGAGATTTAGATTCAATTTCGAAAATATTTACCTTACAATTATATTTATATTCATTGAATTACCTTGAAATAAATGATATTAGTACACCTAATGTTTATTTTTTGTTACCTGAAAATTAAATAAAAACACAAAAGGCTGTAGTAATAAATAAAAGATTTAAGAAACAATTAACTTGGCATATTGATAATCAGTGTAATTTTAAATTCATTCATAAAATTTCCTGAATGAGGAAAGAATTACAATAAAATTAGTGTTCAATAAAATGAATTTGTATTGGTTGGTCCCGGAAAATATTATCTTTTGGTAAAACGCAACCAAAAACTACTTTATTGATTTCATTAATTCTATTTATGTTATGTTTAAGGCCCGATCTTTTCGCCTCCTTTTAAATTTATCTATTTTCAGTTAGCTTGCATATCATTGTACTAACAGTAGGATAAATTTAAAGGAGGCTAAACGATTGATTCTAATTCTGACTGTAAGTTTTGATTTTTCCCTAAATTTTAAAGAACTTTCACATTTAAAATGTCATTTTAAGTGACACATACCTTATATGTTTTTTACTATACGTATTGCATTTAAAGGGCACGAATTTATCATTTGCTAGAGTTAATGGCGCCATGTTTTAACTTACTTGATGCTGACATCATGAAATTTGTCTTCTTCAATTTAATTAAGCAGAATATGTCCATTTTTCGCCTTTCTTTATAATTTTAACTGACTAATGTTCTTGGGTGACCTCTATAGGCTTTATGAGAAGGTTGAACTTTGTTTTATTCCTAAACAGTTACCTTAAAGAAAATACTTATCTGTCAGAGCTACAATTTACCGCTACAAGGTTGCATTTTGTGAACTGGCCATCAAACTTAAGTTGTGTACATTCATATATCTGTAATGGACGGAAAAAGGAGTAGAAGTCAAATTTTGGTCAAAATGATATGTCCAAATTCTCTACATAAAATAGGGTTAGCTACAAATTGGTCCCACCCGCACAAATCATTTGGTATTCTATAAGCTGCGAGCTAAAAGGTGTTTTTAGTATAAGTGTAAAAGTAAGAATTGCAAGTTGGTAAAAATAGCTTAAATACATCTATACCGGAAAATCAACAATTTCCACTTATACTGGTTTTCCCGCCCATCACAGATATATGAACGGAATCTTCTTTATTTTTCGTTTGAGAAACATGGTGTACTTTGGAAAAGCTATTTGTAATTAAATTAAATTAAAATTTAGGAAGTTTAATGTAACTTGCCTTCGCTGAATTTAATTAAAATTACCTTATATGGACGTAGTGATTTGTAATCAAATTACCCATACCGGGTGTTCATATTGTTATTAAATGACATTGTTACATTTGAACATTTTTACGATCTCAATTCTATATTTTAGGAAATACAGAGACTTTCATAATCATTTAAAAAAATCTTAATAATTGATAATGTTTCAGGAGTAAAGTACAATTCCTGATGGAGCAAGGGATATTAATTAAAATTGCAATGGCAGTTTTCTCTTGTGACCAACAACATATAATTAAAATAACGACTCCTTTTTAATATATATATATATATAAAACGAAGTAATTAATTTTTAGATAGTTTAACAAAAAGATTAATCGCGCATACACTAAAATGACCAATAAATCTAATCGAACAAAAATTTATTTTGCCAAACAAGGACGAAAATTTACTTTGATATTCTAAAGATATTTCTAATTGAAAATCAGATTTTCGGTACCTCGCAAGTGATGATTTCTCATAGTCAGGCTGTTCTTAAACCAATATGAAGAATCTTCCAACCATCTAGGAGCGAGGAAAATATTCATATTCCGAGGATGCTTAACCTTGGTAACGTAATAAATATTTGACAACTTTACATACATATATTGCTTATATAGAGTACTACATTGGATCCGTGCGATATTAGAAACCTGACGAATTTTTTATTTCTAAATTGACCTAACGTTAGCCCTAGGAAGGAACCTGAGATCAATTGAACTTTAAAGATCAATCTCGATGCCCTCTGCACTTTTATTCTATTTTAGTTTTACGATTTTTGTGTCCAAAAACGTAGTCAAATTTTTGATTCTAATAAACTTTCAATTTCGTGGAATTGCCTTTAGCGCAATTTCCCTGGTTTTATTTATTAATTTTCTTTAAATATTTTGATTTTTATTAGAGAAATTTTATATGACTAGGTTTTGGTTCCACGTATAGGGACATTTCGCGTTTGCCTGTTATGTTTTTAGTTGGAATATCAATTTAAGCACGTCTACGCGATGGTTATTTGATTTAAATGCTATTATTTTATACATTCTTTGGGTATTTAAACTACATATTCATTATTTTTAGAGTTATTTTCTGTACAATGTAAGTCTTTTAGTTAAGTGAAGTGTATATCTAGTCTATAATAAAATTATTTTATTCTATTTGAATCTGATATCTTACGATTTTGTGAGAAGCACTGGTTTCACTTAATCGGATTCATTCTTAGTTTTTGTGATTTAATTAGGAATCACCCTTTACGGTCAGACGATGGTGATAAAGAAAGTCAAACCGTAGAATGACACTTCTGTATGCAATAACTACACAAAACGTTTTATACTAACTTCTTTGTTCGTCTAAAATTTACTATAGCATGAGATTCCAGTTTCTTCAGTTTAGTTTAAAGTTGCATTAATCTGCCATAAGTGCTATCTAATTTTATTAAAAATTAAATGTATGTAAACTAAATATGTTTAACTTATTGCAATGTGGAGATTATGTTCTTTATTTACTAACAATTAGTTTTTGATGTACAAGATGTTTTATTCATGTTTATAAAAATTTATAAACAGGATAGCTCTTAAAAATGTATTTGTTAATAAGTCGTTTTTGTTTCCGCTCATATCTTTATTCTAATGATTGCAATTTGGTATTTTAAAAGGATTCTTCTAATTAAATGTTATTGAATTACACCTTTGTATTTTCTTGCGGCCTCTTTTTATCAGTTTAGATTTGATGCCTAACAATTTTAAATGGCAGCATATTATTTGTACGAGTAGATGTTACATGTTTTTAATGGTTTCCATTTCCTATCTTTCTTTTACTAACTTTAAAATTTTTTCTAAAGTCACATTTTTAGAACCTGGGATACCTAAACCGATTGGCGTCACATAGTTGTAAAATGTCTAAGATTAATGTTTCATGTTTTACGTTGTACTTACTTTAAATAGATTATTATCAAATCTGTTAAATTTTTACAAAACTAAAAATCCGAAAATGTTTCCTTATAAAAGAATTTTAAAAATTTGGCTAATTTAGAAAAGAAATCAAAGAAAGGCTTTGAACATAACCATTTTTAATATAAAGCAAGACTACCTCCCAATACTAGCTTGGTTAAAGCTAGTTAAAAAACTATTTTTGACCAAAATAAAATTTTAATTGCCTATACAGAGTAGTCTGATATAACGATATTGTTGTAAGGGCCAAGAGCTAAAACTGTCAGGGACCTGAATATTCAAAAATTTTGGCCCTATCTTCAAAATAAAATTATTCGAAATTTTACCATAAAGTCGTTTTTGCAATATTTTCAAGCCGTTGCTGATGAAATTCTTTACTATTAAATACGCATAGTTACAACTCTGTAGTGTATTCACGTAAAATGTAATTGATACCCTGACCTTGACGCAACAAAATTATGTTTGGTTTTTTACATGAGATCACACATTTTGCTAACGATATAGGTGTATTTAAAACTTTACTTACTTACTTCCTTTTGTTTTATTTTATCAGGGTTAGGATCGATTCAGCGACCCCTCGCCACTCTAAAAATAAGCTAGAAATGAGCGACTTCCGACATCTGATATAACTACATTTAAAATATTCATTTGAACTAGTATCACATTTGTATCTCATATTTTCATAGGTGTCGCTCGCTGTCTCACATATTTGTTAAGTTCTATGGTATACTAGTTCAAACGAATATTTTAAATGTAATTATATCAGGTGTCCGATATCGCTCAAACGTAGCTCATTTGTAGCTTATTTTTTGAGCGGTGGGAGGTGGTTGAAGCGATCCTTACCCTACTTATTTTAAATGTTGAAAATTTAATCTTAATCAATGAATAAATTATATATATATATATATATATATTTCCTTATTGTAACTATTTACCCATTCCCACATTAAATTACATAAAATCCAAACTTCAAACATACATATGTAGTTATGAACTATTTACTATGTCCACTAACATATTTTAAAAATGGTTTAGTAAAAAAATTTTATTCATGTAATTAAAAACGTTTGTTAATTGTTAAATTTTTGTCTAGAACAGATTGGAACTGTAGGTTATTGAAATCAATGACGTATATTGGAATAGGCTAATGTACACACCAAGAAAACATATATATATATATTGTAATTTAATATTAAAATAACATGTTGTTATTTATTTACGATACGTAGAACTTTTCTAAACGTATTTTTGTAAATTTGTAAAATCATAAAAATTATTTTACATAATCTTTATGAAGACTCTTGCCGACTATTATTCACGTTGATTGTATAATAAAATGCAGCTTTTTGTGCGATGGCTTCACACTCCTTCATACCACATTAAATGTTTAAATAAACTCTAAATGAAATTTGGTTTAAATAAATTAATGTTGATGCAAAGAAAATTGTGATGCTTTTTATATTAAATTAATAAAGAAATGTCTATTACGGGGGGTTAGTGATTTTTTTAAAGGGGTTTATATAGTTTTCTTACATCACAACAATTTAGAATATGCGATTTAGAGAAATGTCAACACAATAAAATTTCGATGAAATTATATGGACTATGCCGAGTGACAAAACATAAGCACCTTATTTAATCTATGCCTTAAATGAATTGCTAGGAATAGTGAACAGGACCGAACTCAATTCATGCTAAAGCTTTAAATTCATTTTTACGGAAAACTATAATGTTTTGACCTACTTTTTTAACTGAAAAGATGTCTCCAACTGCTTTTAAAAGGATACCCATGATATCAGACTCATTTTGCATAATAATATAATTATATTGAATTTAATACAATAATAATAATGTATTACATTAAATAATTGAAACAGAATAAAAGCTAGTTATAAATTTCGAAAACAGGGACGACAGAAACAGAATATAGTACTCTAATTCTTTACAGACCTGTTTACAAAATTAGTAAGTAATTATAGGTTTAGATTGCGTGATCTCAAATTATGATTACTGGTTTAGTAAATCCAAAAAAAAGCAAAGAACATCACGAGTATGTCCTCAAATCTGTCTAAGAATTAGGATTAAGTTTTAATGTTCATTTTGTTTTGTTTATTGACATTTAAAAATACCTGTAAAAATTTGATGCCATATTGTCAAAAGTTACGTTTAATGAATAGATATGAATTTGTTTCTATGTAAATTTAAGTTAAAATTCTCAAAGAAGAGAATTTGTCTAAATAATTCGAGATGAAAGTTACAAACTTATTTATTATTAAATTTTTGACATTTATCTGGAGTTTATCTGGACAATGAAGAAAGTTCAGGTTATAAAATTGAAATTTTAAACTTTAACTTCAATAACCAGAAAATTTTACATTTTGCAGTTTCAAATTCCATAGTTTACAGTCAAGTAGTCTTGGGACACCTAAACTTATTAATTATAAAGTTCATCAATACATTTTTTATCTTACCTTTTTATAAAGGTGTCGAGCATTTCAACCGATAATAGGGTTACTGATTCATTTAATGAAATGAAAAATTCTGTAACGTTAAAATAAATACACTTAAAATTATTCTAGGGTATAAGTCTAATATGAACAATAAAAGTATTTTGAAATAAAAAATGTATGTCCTTGTACAAGGTAATGGAAACTCGGAACTTGGAGACACATTACGGTATAAAAAACACGGCCAAAACAGTAATATGGAAGAATATTGTAAATGTCCTATTTTATCCCATTTATCCTTGTTTCAGTTTGCGACAGAAAAAGAATGATGTCCATAGTTTTTGTACGAACGGAAGTTAGAAAGTGCGATGATACATTTTCCGTTGCCATTTTTTATTTTTAATCAACATATAAGTTATTGATTATTATTTACAGATTTATTATTTTTATATGGTTAAAGTTGTTTTTGGGATGAGAACGTCATAGGTATAGAAGTGAAGATAAATATTATATAGTATAAAAGTTGTTGCAATTGTTACATATAGCTGTAACAACTTTTATACAATTATTACATAAGAATAGTTTTAAGGTTTAAAATATTTTTAACTATCTGACAATTGTATTTAGCCTAATTAAATAAATACAATTTTTCAATTTTTAATTTTATGATTTGAAACCTTGAAGAAACATCTTAAATAAGAAAAACAAACGAAATATGTTTTAATTCCTTTTTAATATATAGTACATAAATTTAAATTGTAGTACATTATTTTAATTCAAATCCTAAATTTATATGTGATACAAATGCAAAGATCACCTATTTGTATGTTTGGTTGCCTATATTATACTATCCTTTAATATTACTGTTCGCACTATATAAATAAAGAAAAAAAAGCAAATAAGTTGTCAGATAAATAACAACAAAATTAAATGGATATATTAAGTCCAAGAGGAACGTAATTAATGGTACTGGATTCATCTTCAAATGGAAGTGAAAATGATAGTATGAGATGAATCAATCTCAACTCACCAAAAAAGATGGGCTTGGAGCTTCACACATATTAATGATGACTTCTAAACGTTAATTACAAACAGCATTCATTTTAGTTAATGTAAATACAGAATTAAATAACTGCAAATACGAAGATTATAAATAGTTGTTCAATGTGTTGCATAAATATAGAAATATAATTATACTAGACTTTTTAACTACTTAAAATAGAAATAAAAATTAGGAAGATTTAAATATTAATAAATATATACGAGGGGTCGCGCCAAAATTCTTTGACTACGAGGTAATAACAAAATTAAATTACAATGTTGGGGTTCATGGTAAGTTTGCAGACTTGTTTACCGATGAAACACATTTTAACACTAGAGAAATAAATTTCTACAAATATCAAATATGGTGGAGAAACTCCATGACTTTAATCAAGGCACCGGCAACATTTTTCATTGAACGTTTGGGTTGAAGTAATCGGAGTATTTTCTAATTGGTCTATTTTTGCCAAGATGACTGACGGGTGCTTCATATACTCATAGATAATTTTTAGAAAATAAGTTATCCGCTCTTACTTGACGTTGTTCCTTTAGCAATCTTAGGAGCGATGTGGTTATTGCATGATAGTGCGTTGGTACAATTTAGTCGAATGTTCAGGGAATTTCTGAACTACTCGTATATTTATGTTAAATACTGTCATAGCCGGACAGGTCACCAGATTGAAATCCATAGGATTTTTGTCTATGAGGACATCTAAAACAAATCTTTTACTTCCAGTCTATCGAGAACATTAATGATCTATGTCAGTGTATTGAAGATGCTTTCAATGAAATATAGAACATCCCGGGTGTTTACAAAAGGGCGTAGGAGGTGTGGTAGGAGACAGTTATGCTTTTGGTTTATTTCGCTTTGGTTTTTGCTTCTTTACCTAAACCGTTTTTATATGACCGAAAATATAATAATTTCTGATATGGCTATGACAGCAATAGGGTTAATTTTTGGACATAAACATATAACCTCCTTGTTCATTTTAACAAGTAGAATTTGCTTCTGAAGCAGTGCACTATGGTAAATGGTAGAGCAAGTCTAGATCATAAATGACTTTCCAAAAGTTTTAACTTCCTAAAAATTTAATGTTTATTAGGTAGTGAAAATGTATTATTTTGATATTTAGGACTCATTTTTCACGATACGTGCCCACATATAGTAATAAAACAATGACAATGCAACCTTTCGCATTAGCGTGATTTTTTGGCTTACAATTATGCTACATTCAGGATCTTACATCATTAAATTATGACTCAAAAAGATTTTGTTGTTATATATTTCTAGAAAGGAAATTTACTCTACATTCCAAAACAATATTTTAATTAATTTGATACTGGCATGTAATTAATAAACGATGCATAGTTTGATAAGGTGCATTTACGAAGTATTTTAATGTCGTTTTGACTACATTTGCCTAATATTTAAATAGCATGCCATTTAGTAACTTAGACATACATTAATGACACCTGAAAAAATTAGTTGCGGATGTTTAGGGTCGTCGAAGTTATAAAGAAAAATATGAAATACTGTCTGCGGTTTTCGCGAAAATAAATTTGATAAAATGTTTCACTTTTATTTCCTGAAAAAGCGTGCGAATAATGTTATCGTCGTGCTATGACGCAGGCACACTGTACATGTGCACATGACTCAACCCACAATCAGTTATATAAAGTCCTAATGTATGCTTATTTAATTAACGTTCTCAACATATCTTTGAAATTGCATACCTTTACTTTTGCCTATGTCGAAGGTGGAAGAAACATTTCGGAATTAAATAATTAATAGCGTGAAGAACATGTAATTTAAGACAAAATACCTAGGATAATTCGCGATTTACAAAAAAATTAAATTAAATTTACGAATGTTAGAAGATGAAAGTGATTACTGCAAAATGAAGCAAGAGGCGTAAAATCATTGCATTACGGAATAAATGTGAATTTGAGCATATATATAATTCATACATTCAAGGTTTACGATGAATCGTGGAAGGTCATGAATCAAAGATTGTGGAAACTATCAGATCTACGGATATTAGTAAGAAGAAACCAATTCAAGAGGACTCCAATAAATCAAAAACCTTGACCGATCAGTACACATTAACTGTTTTCATTGATTTGAATTTGACTGAAGCACAATATTTGTACCTGGGGAATTTTTGGAATAGAGAAAACTGTTCCTTATTTCCGCCTCATGACAAAACCCAAGAGAGTAAACAGATATGTTATCCACCAGCTTAGGCTATAGAGATTTCCAGTGCTTATGTAAAAGAGACGTTTTTACAGGATTTGTTAGATCAAACTGTAAGTAGTATTTTATTGAATAAATGAAATTTTTAAAATCGGAAAAGGCACAAATATCGAAAAATTTTCCTTGGCTGGGATTTGAACCCAGGACTTTTGGATAGATACTCCAACGTGCTAACCATTGCACTACCAAGGACCATATTCCAGCCTGTTGAAAATCTTTCTATAAATGTGCCACTTTTAAAGTAACGATGTTTATACTAACTTGCCAAGACTCGGAGATCCAACAATACCGTTAGATTCACACCTAGTCGATATATTACAAATATATGTACGAAGTTAGTTGTTTTTTAACTTCGCACACACACACACACACACACA
>JAHWXV010577140.1:0-10006 GCA_024586415.1 Phrixothrix hirtus | reverse complement strand
CAAAATTTATTTGGGGTTAAATTAAATTTTTTAAATTTACTTCACGAATTTTATCGTTAATTGTTAGTTTTTAGTAGAACTAAGTCGTTTATTGACCCTAATTGCACTTGTATGTGTAAGCTATTTGCAAACAGAATTTGTACGAATAACTACAGATCTTCTCGTGTTTAATTTCTTTTGCAGGATAGAGTCATTGATTATTTTCTAATTATAAGTTAACGATTACTTTACATACCGAACATAAATGCAGGTGGAATTAAAATTGAGCAATACTTAATAGAATTGAAACAAAAGGAATTAGTAGGTATTGAAGATTTCCATTGAACGCGGCAATTATTGAGTTCCGTTTAGAAGTGATAAAGTGATAAATATATACCTTATATATACATCTTATTGTCTACTCTTATTTTCACTTCTTTTACTTTGATCCAGAACAAGCGGCCCTTATCTCTTTCAACTGTTAGTGGATTAATCCATATAGAATATGGCTCGAATATTGCAACGCAATTTGCGTTGAACACAAATTGATCTGATCGATATTCGGACTTCCCACACAATTAATCTTACGATTCTGTCTAAATATTAAACTGTTCCGTGATAATATATAAAACGGTAAATATATAGCTTAGCTGGTACTAATCTTGAATCTATTCATCCTAGTTGTAATAATAAAATGTAAGATGGAATGAATTATCACAGCTAGGGTAATGCACATTATTATGTAAGTGTAACACATCTAACTATTAAATCATGAAACTGAGTTTTGTGAGCACTGTACGCAATGTAATAATAAAAGACCACAACAATTTCAACCGAGTGCAATGTTACGTAAAGGTTAACAATAAAAAGAATTCGACAAGATTTAATGAATTCTATAACACTTTAATCAAAACAATGCTTTCGATTCGTTAATAAAAAGTAAACTAAATTTATTACAAAGTTCAACTGATGTACAAAAGGGTTACACATGAAGGAAACAAATAAATCTAATGCGAATTTGCAAACTGTAAAATTGAAATTTCATTCAAATAAATGGAATGGTGCAACATAGACACGTCGGATGTAAATTTGATGACGATTAAATTAAATTGTAATCATTACATGGATAGATGCATTTTAATGTTTAATACTGAAGCTTTTGTGGGTCATCCTGGTAGCATCGTTCGTACATGTTTTAGAATATTTGGAAGTGCAATAAAAAAGGAGCACAAATCAATCGACAAGGTTGGGTCAATCTGCATTCATCAATTCAATTTTCTGCAAAACTTACTTTTTCCTTTCCCCATCCTGCGAAGTTGAATGGATCATCAAGGAACTTGCATTTTCAGCTTACGTTGTCTGCAACCTAGCGTTTGAATAGATTCTTGATCTTGAACGCTATGGGTGTACGATATAAAGCTAAAGAACCAAGCGTTAACTATTTAAATGTTTAAGTCTAACTAATTTTTCGGAACAGCCTTGGATTCGCATCGCCAAATATAATTTGACAAAATTAGTGCAGCGTTGCAGCGTTACATAAAGACACCGCTTAAAGAAATTTTTTCTGTATTTGTAGAATTTTCTGTCAAAACCAGATAAATTATTTTATATGAAGATAGAATATCTTGAATAATTTTTTACCATCTTATTACTTATTAAGAGGAATTACAAAAGCAAAACGAATTTGTTTTGCCATAATTTAGTAATAACCAGAATTTTATTTTCTTGATGCTAATTTATTTAACATCGGCGCTTTGAAAGTGTTTAATGTAGTTCCATTTTGTCTTTATATAAATTTTTATTTTTCTATTGATTTTACATGTTTACTGTAGGTACCAGTTTTAGTTCTACACTTTATGGTAAAAAATAAATATAGTTTGACAGTCATTATCTGTAAATTTCTTTTATCCATCAAACATCTACGATATCGACACACTTTCTTCCTAACATAGGTGCTAGTAACCATAGACCTAAAATTTAACCATCTGTATTGATTTTCCAAGATTCTATTTTTAATCATTAGACATTGGCAAATTCGGAATTCTTAACTATTCTCATTTACGTACCCGATAGATAGATGGCGACCTTTTAATTACCAACTTGGGTTTTTTATGATAAATGGAGTAACGTTCCGCTCAGGGCTTTGCTGCTAATGACATCTTTGTGACGTCTAGTTCGGGTTGGTAACGGACTTTGCTTAGGAATATCTTTTGGTGGCAGCAAAAATGTTACTTAATTGCTTAGATAGCTTTTGCAATAGTCGGAGAAAGTGGGTTCAAGTGGTGGTCTCGTGCAGCGTTGTTACGATCTGTGGACAAAATTATCTGAGACAGGAGAACTCGTTCTGCAAATTTGAACTTTTTGGCTGTACCTCATACATACTAGTTTGCATATTTAGCCTTTAAACTTTTTAATTTTACCTCGTCTATACTTAGTTGATTTTTACGTATTCAGTATAGAATAGGTGCTAGCTTATTTAGTGTGAGTCACTGTATTTTTGTATTGGTTGCAATGACTACTCGTTTTATATGACTGTCGTTTAGTTTATCAATTTTACTGATTGGACTTTGTCAGTTAGGCCTGTGTTTAACAGAGGAATAAATGCTCATTGATTTAAGTCAATAATAAGTTAGTAACTAGATTAATATATTTATTGATTAATTAAAATAGGTGGAAAATTGGTATATCCAGAAATTGAACTTAAATCTAAATTTTAGGGAATAGCTATTTACATAATTCATTTGTATTATTCAAAAACTGTTTTGGGAAAACCGCTTCAATATTCTGTATGTCGATTAAATCGGCTCTGGTACGGATACATACGATGTATTTCAATGTGGCGTCTAGACAATATTTCTGAATGTTACTACCTTATCCTGGTGATAATGTGTTTAAACAATCTGATTATCAGTGATGGTATTGATATGTTTAAGTGTGCTAGATGCTAAAGTATAATACACCGTAGATCCGCATAGTTACCGTGTTAAAAGGTTAGTACATTAAGATTAGCCTTTCTTTTAGCAGGCACAATCGTACATTGAGACTACTAATCTGAAGGAGATTTTCGTGTGCCGTAAAGTACAGACCCCCCCAATCCAGTGCATTTAGTAAATTATCAGAAGATCGGTATAGTGCTTGATTAGCTATACTATCTGTAGTGTTATATTCAATTAAACAAATTGCAAAGGGACTATGCTCTGACTTTGCTAGAAAAGTTTACCACGACTTTGATAAATATAGCAAAACGTTCAGTTGTCTGGAGACAGATTGTTTTTTTATTTAGTAACAATATTAATTGTTGTTAAATGCCCTAGAGGAACTAGCTTGTTAGCAGTCGTAGAAAGTTCACTATGATCCTTTCGTATCGATATCATTGGCATTTATATAATTTGCCGGCGTTCCCGAACGTAACTTTGTACTGCAATGGGAATTAAAAGTTAGTGTCAAAAATTAAAGTTTTTGGCGATTTCCGTGAACTTAATTATTGACATTGTTATAATTTTTATCAGTTTTATTTTGTTGCAATAATAAACATATCTACATAGCGGTTTTCGTACATTTTAAAATTAATATTTGCATGAAATGTAATTTTATTTATTAGTTAATTGTTAACCTAAAGTCAAAACACTCGGCTAGTTGCGCAATATGTCTGACACTCTTCTTTTCCAGAGGTAATTTTGTCTTAAGGCCCAATCTACTGTAACAAGAATTAATACTAATATGCAGATTCATATACCTAAAAATAAAGTATTTAAACAAATCAGTATAATAAATGCTCGATTCTAAATATTTTACGTTAAATAAGTTGACATAATTGAATATGTGATTGTTCCTCGAGCCGCATTATAATCTTTTGAAAATGAGGATGCTGTTTGCATTAATTAATATTTGATACTTAATTTACTGTAGAAAATGGGCTAATTATAACTTTATTAATACGCTCTAGAAGTTCGGGGTAATAATTAAACGAAGTTACCTGAACATTGTATTACCTAATTAGAGTTTTCATCATCGAAATTTAATTGAATTCGCTGAAATTGTTTGAGAAAATAGTCTACCAAACGTAGCGTAACAAATTATTTTAAAAGTAAAGATTTTTCTGAAAAACTAAATTTTTGCGTTCTGATTTATTCTACAATTTTATTGATAGATGGCCGATTTTTGGAGTATAAAAAGGTAGACGAAAAAGACAAAACAAATATTTGCCATTTTTATGAATACAGAAGTATTATTGCAATTTCAATTTTGTGCTAGTCATGAAAATTGTCTTGTTATGAGATTTTGAGAACATAAATATTTTATTGCGAAAAGTAAAAAAAGTGAAAGTTTTATAGATTGTGACTTTTGTATCATATTTATTTTAAAACAATTCAGTATTTGAACCCTGTATCTCTGATTATAAAATTTGTGTTCTGTAATTAAATAAATTTAATTATAAATTTTGTTTTATTTATAATTCACAATTTTATTTTACCGATTTTAAATTATTGAAAATTTATTGTTGCTACACACAAATTAAAAGATTTCTCTTTTCATGAAAAACGTATTACAGACATTTTATAAAGTTAGTTGCCTATAACTTAAATATCATATAGACAGAATATGGTTTTTATTAAACCGCATTATGTCACTCAACATCAATGCCCGATAAATAAAGAAAACGAAAGCCTTAAGGAGAAATGAATTAGAAAGCATGTCAATAAACACCGGATTGTGAAGGCGATTATTGAGTTTCGATAAATTGCTTACTTAATCTAGAATTAAAGATCAGCGATGCCAAAATGTCAAATAAAACGAAGTCGATTATCACGTAATTTATTTGCAACCTCTACATTTTCTTTAAAATTGCTCAACTGATTAAAATTAAAATTGAAAATTAGCATTTGAATATAAATACTTTCTCCCTTGTTGCTAGGGTCTATGGGTTGCAAGTTGACGGGTTGGGAAACATTCGAGGATAAGATTAAAGTGTAATGTGATTGATTACCAGCCTCGTAAACTTAATGTTGTATACAAAATTATGGTAAATGGATGTCAAATTCATTATTCGTGGCTTTGAATTTGTTCTAAGTGTTTTACTAGCAATTATATGTATTACATCTTTCTCAATTTTAACGCAGGTTACCTTATATGAAATGCCGCTGTTTTTAATAGAGTAGAAAATCTCGTTAAATGGCTTGATGATTCAAATGGTTATTTCGAAGCTTAAAGTATTTAGCTGATTTAGTTTGCTGACAGTTAACTTCAACGTAACATTTTAGTTTTCACATTTATTTTGTTTTATTGAAGATTTAGAGTTTTGTTTTTATGTCTGTTTAAAAACTTTTCCTCTATAACCGTGCAAACAAATAGGTTATTGGATGTATAGTTTTAGCGTAAAAAAACTCCTTGCATGTGATTAATGATGAATAGATTATTAGAAAATACAGAAGCTAATGTTTTTCAGAATTTGCTTTAAATTAGAGTAATTATTCTCGTAGTTTGTCGTTAAAACATAATATATGTGATTAAATGTTTTCTATTAGTTAGCGCATGTAATTGTTTACAACAACAGTTTAACGCAACGTTTCGTCAACCGTAATATCCAACACTGTAAAGTTCTTGTATGCTTTTAGTACTAATTATACGTTTACTTTATGTAATTGTAAATTATAAAACGACCATCACGATATTTCATTGTTATTGTATTAAAGTGAATATTGTTATGGTTCAAATGAATAGCAGTGCCCAAATTTATCAATAAATTCGGAGACTTCTATTTACTACTAATTCTCCATCAGTGCAGGGATCAGTGGGTCGAAATTAAAAAAGTTACAGCAAGCAAAACTTGTGCAAATAAGGTAAAATGGGTTGCAATACAAGAGCGGTCTGATAATTAGCCGGTTTCCAAGAGATGGCGCCACGGATTCTGTCTAATACAATCTGTTGGTAGGCTGCATGTAAATATTTAGCGCTATATGTTTGACAGCTATAAAAAGCGAACAACTTGTGATTGTGTTAAAATAATGGATAAAAACGAATTTCGTGCATTAATTAAGTATTATTTTTTGCGTGCAAAGATCGCGAAAGAAACAAAGGAAGACCTTGATAAATACTATGGCACATCTGTTCCAGCGAATTCAACTGTGATTTATTGAGTTGCAGAATTTAAACGTGGCCGTACAAGCACAATTGATAAACATCGTTCATGTCGACTAATCGAAGTGATCACCAAAGAAATGATCGATAAAATCCATGATATCGTTTTGGAAGATCTACACAGTGAAAGTGCATGAGACAGCTGACATCGTAAACATCTCAAAAGAATGCGTGGGTAACATTTTGCATGAACATTTACATATGAAAAAGCGGTCAGCAGGATGCGTGCCGCGTTTGTTGACAATCTAACAAAAACGCAATTGTGTGGTCATGTTAAAGCAATGTTTGGCGATGTTTCAACTTAATACAGGTGAATTTTTGCGTAGATTCATAACCATAGATGAAATGTGCATCCACCACTATACACCTGAAGCAAATCAATAATCAAAACAACGGGTTGAAGCTGGTTCAAGTGCATCGACGAAAGCAAAAATGGTTGCATCAGCTGGAAAGGTTTTGGCGACTGTTTCTTGGGATGCACAAGGTGTAATACTCATCTATTATCTTAAAACGCAAAAAAATCACAGGAGATTATTATGTGGCATTACTGGATCCATTGCACGTTGAAATAAAAGAAACGACCACATTTGGTACAAAAGAAAGTGCTTTTTCATCGTGACAACGCACCAGCTCACATATCATGGAAAACTCAACAGAAATTGGATGAATTACCTTACGAATTGCTTCCGAATCCACCATATTTGCTTGAGCTAGCTCCCTGTGACCACTTCCTATTCTCAAACCTCAAAAAATGGCTTGGTGGAAGGAGATTCAAATCAAATGAGAAAGTTTAATGGGAAACTGATTCATATTTTCGAGGACTTGATAAATCATACTACAAGGATGGCTTAATGAAATTGGAAAAATGTTGGACTAAGTGTATCGAGCTGGAAGGAGACTATATTAAGAAATAAAATGAAATTTTGAAGAAAAAGTTGTATTGTGATATTCAAACCGGCCATTTATCAGACCGTCCTCCTAAAATAGGCATCACCAGCTCGAACCCGCACAGTATACCTCAAAACGAAGGAGAAAGGCTCTTGAGTTAGTGTGAATTTACGCATGCAATGACGATGACTTCTAGAAATCGAAATTAAACAGGGAAAGCGTCTTAAGTAGTCTATTAAGCAATCTATTAAGCAGTTAACTGGTCTACTCAGAGACGTTATACGCAGTTAAAAATAAATTTATTTATCATGGCCTTATAGGACTACACCTATTAATCTTAAATCTAAAGAAAAAATTTAAATCAAATCATATACATAAGCAATATTTAATTAAATCTTAAATCTAACATACAAGGGCAACGTAGAGGTTGGTCGAGCTACCGTATCGTCCTCTGAAATTATTTACGTTGCTAAATTAAATCTTGGTATAAACAAGGAATAAATAAAATTGGGTTTCAGATATGGATAGTGTGCCTAATAAAGTTATTTACTTGCAAATAAAAGCTCGGGTGAAATATTAACAGCACTAAACTAAAACTAATCTTATCTGTAATATGTATCCAGCATCGCAACTACAAAATAATAAATGACCTTCAGCCTCATGTTTAGCTTTATAGAAATTTAACAAAGATTAATAGTTACAAAAAACAACAAATTGAAAGTATTGATAGAATAATATATAATTTACCCAAATGAACAACTCTATATAGAAAATCGCAAGTTCCGTAAGGTTATATAATTGTCACTGATCTTCCCCTTAAAGCTTGAAATAACAAAAAGTATTAAATTCAAAGAGAAAAATAGCTATTTGTGTATTAAGAGCACAATGAGCCACATTAGCACTTGAGACAGCAGATTGACGCGTTCCGTTACGCGTCGTACATCAAGCTATCAAGAGTGACAAAGTCACTTTGCGCTCGAATTCCACACAACATTTTTTCTATAATTGCATTATTGCTACCGAATTCTAAATATTTTACTTTCTTTGACAATATTTAATTATAACAATAAATGAGTTGCTCAATTGTTATCATGGAAAACTGGTAGCTGTACTACAAATTTCATAGTCTACGTTGATTATAATTTTAAATGTCATTTAGTCATGGCATATCTGATATGATGTTTTAGTGAATGAAAAAGTTACTTTTCTGTTCTAAAGTAGAAAAGTAATACTCCTCAGAAAACGCCAACTTTTGCGTTGACACTAGAAAGCGTAAAAGCCTACTTTTTATAGCGATTGTAAAAAATATATATATATATATATACCGTTCTAGGCGTTGCCGCATATATTTCTTAGACGATGCTATACTGACGCTTGATGATTTAGGGACAATATTTTAAGGTGTATGGATACAAGAAAATGATTGGTCAAAGAGTTTGAACTGGGGGATGGTGAAATTTCTTTAGCTAATATTCAGATTACGCATGACAGTTCTATAAGACATGTGGGCTCTTGTGTAAAATTATTTTAGGGTACCGAATACCAAATAGCAAAGTAAAAAGATTTCGCGTGCTTAATGACTGCGATTTTTTAAGTTTGTAAAATTTGCGAATACATTTACGAATACCAAAGGTGTATCGCAGGTATGCGTTCGGTATTTGCTGTATTGGATGTCCATCGATGGCATCGAAGGAGAAGCCAAAGGTAGGGGCACAATAGGCAAATTGTGTGAGATTATTTTCGTATTTTGGGATATACAAGATTTATGAGGCCGCAGAATTCGTAATGTCGCATAAGAGCGCTGAATATTATTATCAACTTGGTCTCAATATCGAAAAGTATTGCTTATTACTAAACCTATATTATTTGAATTTCAGTTCTCTCTTAGAGTTTGTGAAAAGTCTTCAGATACCAATCAATTTGTCAACTAGAAAAAACAAACAACAGGATATTGACGGTCAATGTGAGTTCTGGCGGTCGATAGTTAGATTCAGATATCACTTATTTACCATCTATTTCATATCTAACGGCGCACCGTTTAACTGAGATTACTGGCTTCAAGGAAGTCCTAAGCTGGTAGTTCTAAACATATTTTTCGAAAGGCGAAAATTTATAAAAAACACACAGTAAAGAAATAACAGGGCGGCGAGACGAGGGTCATACTTTTAAACATATTAGTGACAACCTTCGCATCAAGAAAATATGCTATAATGTATTTGTTGGTAACAATTTTTTACGAAACATGGAAAGAGACAATCCGTCACGTTTTTATGTTTATTAGGATGAACACAGAAATTAATATGTAATGGGGATTCCGATATCACATGACATTATTTCCGCCAAAGTGTTATTTCATTAATTTTTCTTTGTACCCAAAACAAACACTTAGGAAGATTGAGTAATGGCAGAACAGCAGCTCTTACCTTACCTTTGAACTTGTAGGTTGTGGCTTGTGAAATTCCTAAATTCTCATATATGAAGGCGTAGATTAATTATGTTGTGATTAATTACTAGTTATGCATTTTCATACCTAGTCTGTGGAAGATTTTCTTTAATTCGTTTTAAAGCGCGGACGTTAGTTGTTGTACATCGTTAGCTTGTATACAAAAGAAGATCCTAAGCGTCAAAATTTAGCTGGTTGGATACCGGTGCAACATATACAATTTCAAGTGTGAGGCTAGATATTAGAAGACTGATATAAGTGATCAATCATTCGCATATCTCTTGATTTGCCGATCTAGAAAATTTTTAAATAAGAGGCTTTTTATTTCCAACATTAGATTTCTTCATGAGTTTATTAAAATTTCATACCGTACAAGTTACTCAGTCTAAAGAAACCCTGCCGCTTGCCACGTTTCAAATCGCTCTTACCTGAGTCCACGTGACAGAGGAAAAAAAGAGAGCTGCCAGAATACCTAACGGAGAGTGGGATGGGTCTTCAGCACGCCTCTGGTATAAAGTTGGTAACCTAGATGCTTTTAAAAAGCTTGCTTTCGGTGAT
>JAHWXV010577093.1:0-10316 GCA_024586415.1 Phrixothrix hirtus | reverse complement strand
ATATATATATATATATATATATATATATATATATATATATATATATATATATATATATATTTATTAAACTTGAGAACCTGGTTTGCGGGTAAGAAATGTTCATCCAATGAGGAATTGATCACTGAAGTAGACGCATATTTTGTAGACTTTGATAAATCTTATTTTAATGAATGAATTAAGTTCGAGGGGAGCTATGCTAAAAAATAAAATGTTTGTACACCGAAAAATAACTGATTGTCTCATTTTTGCCTGATTTACTGGACTACTCTAGTATAAAGTAAAAAAAATTCAAGAACTATAATTTGTGTATATTGATAATTTCGGTAAATTTGCGAAAAAAAAAGATTTGCTGACATATCATTTGATAAACCCAGCTTTATTGCTTTATGCGTTATATTGATTAAGTTATTTGTTTGTCCATACAGTCTTTACTCCATTGTTGTTTATATATTTTATTCTAACGAAAAATATTGCTTTATAGAATACCAGGGGTTATCTTCAAAAAATGGTTAAGCTTACGAAAAGTACTCGAAGGAAGGTAGATCCAGAAATTGTAGGGGATTTTTACGAAATGCAACACCATTTACCAGAAGAGATAGATTGGAGAGAGAAAGGATTTATGACTCCAATTTATAATCAAAAAGATTGTGGCTCTTGTTACGCATTTAGTATTGCTATGGTTCTACAAGGTCAAATATTTAAGCAAACGGGAAAACTAATCCCCTTAAGGTAAGATATTTCTATATTAATATTGAAACAATATAAATTACAATAATATTTAAACTACATTTTTACACAGTAAATAAAGGCATCCTTCTTGTTTTGTCTGTTCAAATATTTACTTTATTTATGATTTTATTCTTTAAAATAAACGTGCATCATTTTCAAGTATTTTCTCAGCAGATACACTTAACATTTATAACTGAAATAGTAAATAGGTTTATTTATTGACGAAGGGGACTATATACATTGTAACTAGGAGCAGAAATCTATGCCCACACAAAGGTTCAAATCCGTTTGCACAGATTTGTTCGCACCGAAAATTAAAGATTATTAGCACGCTCACCTTTTGAAATATACGGAGTTATTAAAATACGTTGTTGTATTACAGCCATTATTAATAGAGATATCACATGCGCCATTTTTAATGCTTTTTTATGGGTGTTTCGATTCAAATGAATCTCATTTCCAATTGAGTATGCATTTCTAGTTCTTGACTGTACATATAGGGTGTCCCGCAACATGAAGCCAATAACTAGTTCACGTATTCATGATATAATTTTAGAGCGAAAGATTGATGGAAGTATTGAGACTCCGTCAAGGTTTAAACTATAGAACAATTTAACCCAAGTAGTAACTTGAAAAAGTAACCAAATGGCGAAGGTTTTAATTAAGGATCGGTTAGATATATTTTAGCACGTGCTTAATTAAAACGCCAATATTTAGACTGAAAATTTCTAGTCATCTCCAAGGGCTATAACCAGTACAGTTAAATTTACAGTTAAACTGTACTGATTATCCGATTCTTAACTTGAAGCCTTCCCATTTGATTAATTTTCAAGTTTCTACTTGGGTCAATTGTTTTATAGTTTAATGTTAAAGATTCCTATAAACATATATCCGATCTTCAAAGGTTTTCTAGAAAATGGTTATTAATGTTTGAAATATATGAAAATCAGTAAAACAATTTTAAATAAAGCGCTGCAAAACTTGCAGGAGAAACTTTTCGTAATTTCGAATGCGGAATATGCGTTTATGCACTCGACTTGTGGTTACTGAAACCGTCGTGCAGGAATACAGCAATATCGCCGTTGGTTTCCCACCGGTAGGTTACCAAAAAGTGTTCATCGGTTCATCAATGTAATAAGTTAAGTTTCTCAAGTAAAATGTGAAATAATAGAAATAAGACACTGTGTAGATGTGAGAATAATCTATTGCAAAGGGTGAAGCGTCACTCAAGCGCTAATAGAAAAATTTGAAACATAATCGATGTTAGTACTACAATAGTCGGAAGAACCTTAAATGAATTTGGATTTAAACCTGTTTCATGTACAAACGATTACGCTAAACAAAAAATGTGTGTCTTTGGATGATTCAGAATCAAGACATGTTCAATAATAAAGCTACCTTTTGTAGGAACCAAAATGACGAATACAAAAAGTGCTCATCCTCATACTACCAGAAAAACATATTTTCAAATACGATTTTCAATAAATGTTTAATGCTGTATGAAATCTGCTATTTATCCATGTATAATTTAAGGACGCTTAACATTTAAATTATTTTAGCGTTTCTGCAAGAGGAATTGCGCTTATTGTTAGAGGATGTTCTATCACATTTAGATACATCCTGTACATAAACTATACTACAAAATTAAATGCGTTAAAATCATTTGTAGTCGAGTAATTAAATTCTGATACAACACGAGAAGCTATCCTACATTTTATTTGAGATAATTTGATTTAAATTGCAATTAAAAGTTCTAATTCAAACGAAAGGTATTATATAGCGTGTTCCACAATATACTGAAACATTTTATTAGGAAATAAGTGAAATAGAAAAATAGTTAGTTACCTACGACGTAGAACAATGATTATGCGCCTAAACGCGACGTCGCAAGACTTGGTTGAGCCAACTGGCTCGTTCGATGCCGGAGAGGGATCGAGGTTAGCACAACGTAGGATTGCTTTTAAAAAAAAAATAAGAAAAAGAATGGGCGCCAGTCGTACGTTGATTCGCAGAGGCAACACACACCTGAACGACAAGGCGTGTGGTGTATTTACTTTACCCTAAAGTTCTTCAAACTGTAGCATTTCTCCAGCAGCTAGAAGTTCCACCTACCTGGAAAAGGGTTAGTTAAAGCTGTTCGTCGATATGTAACAACAGCATTTATTTCACCAAACTGGCGAAATCAACAAGAAAGATATTATAATTCAACAAAATAGGGTGTTAAGTATTCTTAAAGTAACAAAGTAAAATTTTTATATCCTCATAGGGACGCATACATCAATCAAAGGTTACCAAATTTTGCTTTTTAAGGTTTAAGACTAACATAATATGCGATAATTGTTCCAATAACGTTAACAATATAATAACGTGAAATTTATGCCCTCTCAGGGACGCATACATCAAGCAAAAGTTACTGAATTCAACCTTTTAAGGTTTAAGGCTAACGTAATATATAATAATTGAACGAGCGCACCTCGTATGTCAAATAAAACGACTGACCCTAACTAGTAACTACGTCTTACTTGCCCGCGAGTATAGGAAAAGCAGCAAATTAAATTTAAATGAGAAGTAAAGCGTTACTAAGTCATGATACACTATCAGCGTAAATAATAAAGCAAATCTACCTAAAAACAATTAAACTGAAGGTCCATTTGCGTCGGTTGCGTTCTCGAGAATGAACCTAGCATATGCATACATTTATACTCAAATAACTGATTTCTTTTTAAATTAGTTAGAAGTAATTAAACAAAAGCTTTATGATAGTGGAAAATGGCAAAGCAAAGTTTTGTAGCGTTTCTTTAAATACATAGCAAAAGCAAATTAATTGAATATCTAATCAGACGGCGTTACTTTTCAGAGAATAGCATAACTTTACTACATTAAAATTTATGTATTTAAATAAATATTACGTATGACATGATTTAAAAATTAAATCGTAGAAAACAAAATAAGTCTTCAACAGTATCGAGGATAGCTTTATAAAATTTAAACAGAGACGCTATCCAAAAACATGGTAGTGTATTTATATTACGTAATTCTTTTAATTTGAATATAAGCTTAACTCGTAAAGCAAAGAAATAAATAATCGAATGTGTACGATCTTATGTAGAAACATTTCGGATCATGTAGAAGTTAGTAGCAATCGATGAACATAAGGCAGCATCCAAGAAATTGCGGCATCTTGGTAGGAAAACGCCTGGCGGAATGAAGTCCCCAGCAGTAAACTGTTAAATACAAGGCAACAATTACCAATAATGTTAATTAAAAAACCAGCGGAATATATACCGGTGGTAGATGTTAAAGTAGCACAAAGAAAAACCAACCGTTTAAGAAGATAGCGATTAACAAACAGAAAAGAACAAGTCGTGCCTCGAACATATGCACATGTGGCTATAGCTGATAATATTGTAAAGGTGTCGATAAAGATAACATATGGAAAATGTTTGTCGAATTTAGCCAAGGACTTTTGATTTTAATACAATGTACTATTAGAATTTTAAAATTCAGAATGTTTTACATCAATTTAATTAATAATTAATAGAGAAATAAAGTTGTAGCACAGAATTTTTATAGCACTGGAATTAAATTACGTATATATATAAACGAAACTGCATGAAAAATAAAACAGAAATTTCAATTGATATGCACAATAATTAAATAACGTATATACGAGGTTCAGCAAAATAATAATCAATTTGCATAAGTAACCGAAAAGGTTACAAATCTAATTTTGACCGTGACAACCTTTCTCAGCAATGATTTTCAGTTTAAGGACAAAAGCTTCAATTAATTGTAGTCGAGATGAATTTCAAAATATTACTATGTCTTCAATTGTTTATTTTCTTGTTTTTCAAGTTTAAACAGACAAAACGATTTAGTGTAGTATTTGAGTTTAATATATTGTGCGGAATAAATCACCTTACAGTACTATAATGTAAGGTTCATAACGGAACTATATATTAAAAATTAATAATGACTAATTTTTTTCAAAATTGTGGCCTACCCCCTCAAAATGTTTCAATAAGTGCAATATTATTAAATTTACATCAATAAAGATCAAGGGTGATCTGTTTCCATAACATACCGCACCCCATATCATCACTTTTGCGTTCTCTACGCTTCCGCCTGACTCTCCTACGACCATTGTAGACCCACAAACAAAATTGGGACTCGTCAGTGAACACAATTTCATGCCATTCTTGGGTAAAATTCTTTCTTTCGTTGCTCTATACTATTCTGCGGCCGTGATGAAATGGCATCAAAGGAAGGCACAGAATTGGATGGTACGAATGCAGCCCATAAGACTTTATCCGGCGATAAACAGATGACACTGATACTCTGCAGCGTACATCTTCCATCCAGTCTATTGTAGTTGACCAACTTGTGGAAATCTGTCTCCTGTGGCGAAAAGTTTTAATAGACGTTCTTCATGAACTTTAGTCCCACAGGGACGTCCAGATCCAGGACGACATTGTTGAACCTTTTTTTCGGACAATCTAGACCAACATCTCATCAGCGTTGCAACATCACGATTTACATGGCCAGCAATATCTTTAAGCGATGGTCCGGCTTCTCTGACGCCAATAATACGGTCACGTTCAAAATCATTTAATTGCCGATAATTTTAACGTTGACGAACTTTTAACATTTTTAATAATTCAGAAGGCAATAGTGGACAAACAATTCGCAAAATTGAGTATTATTACACACTTCTTGTTTTATTTCATAAAATTTATTGTTACTACGTGCAAACAAAAGTTAAAATAATAACAAGCGATAGATAGATTTTATTTAAATTTTAATTCACTTTTTTTCATCAAAATAGGCATTTTCTCAGATTTTCATCAAAATTGATAAACAACTTTTATTATGAATGTTAGTATAAAAGTAAATGTTACATGTAGTATTTTAGTAGTGGGAATATAGCGATTCTGATCATACACCTGTACACCTCTAGCATATTAAAAGCATAATCTCTCTCTATATTTTTCTAACATATGGGTTTATATATAGCTATCTCGATTTATGCAGGCATATTACCAACAGCAGTGAAAAATGTCACTAGATTAAGCTACAAAACCGGATTCTAGAGATATGCGAGGTATGCCGTCAAATTTAGTCATAAACAAGATTCTAGGAAATTTTCATATGAAAAATATGTTATTAGGTTTAGAGGGAAATTTAAAATATATTTAATTAGCGAAATTGAGGAAAATTATAGTCATCGACACAACAACCAGGTTTGTAAGCTTGGATTATCGATGTACTTATGCAACTTTCAGTCGTAAAAGATCTCACGATTTCATTCCAGCTATTTCAGCATATTAAACAAGCAATATGTCATGCAGTATATCTAATTAATAAAAAAAGGGCGGCAAGGCACATTTACTATAAATTCCACATTCTTGAAGAAACAATACTTCACGCGGCACGTGTATCTATTAGTAAGCGTAGGTGATCAGACAGTTTTGACGTAACGGATGTTGGTGCGTCTTATATTTTAATAAACAATAACAGATTATGTAAAAACACCTGGTATATGTTCATAGCTGAGAATAATTGGTAAAATCTCGTTAACATCTCTATAAGGAAAACAGCAAGCGTAAATTTTCAAAATTATAATAATTGAGTTGAAAATAACATTTCAAATTTCTTCTCTATTATAAATTTAACAATAACAGGGATTCCCAGATAACGCTATATAAAAAGGTCATTTCTTAAAACCTGTGCGTCAGCAAAGGTCTAGCCAGGCAGCAACCGTTCGAGACGCGGTTAATTTTTTAAAAATAGATATTAACCTCCCCCGTCTTTCCCACACGTTCCAGGAGGTGCTTCCAACAGTCAGTCGAGCCTTCGGTCTACGAACATAAGCAACGATATTATTGGGCGTGACATTGAGTGCACGCGAACTTTTAAAGTAACGGGATAGTGTCAAGGTTCACTCTTAGTTTTAAAACAAAGGAGCTACCCAATCTAATTTTTAGCGAATGACCGAATTCTAGGAAAATTCGGTATGTTAACGTCATAGTCGGATTATAACTGGGTCGATCATCGTTAGTCCAAGTTCAATTTCCTGATGAAGGTTTGAGGAGCGAACTGGATAGTACGTGCAAGGTACGAAATCATGTTGGACCGAGGGTGACACCGTGTCTTAGTTTTGGGAAGTCACGAAGTTCTTCGATTACAAGTAAGCGACGTTCTTCTAATTTGTCCCTAACATCACGTAATTCTCGAAACTTCTCTTCTCTTTGGGATTTGACATCTACCCTTTTTATTGGATAAACTCCGCTGGAGCGCGTATTTCGGCCAAGTTAAAAGTAGACACTTGCGATAAGCTTATGTAGACAAAATATCAAATTTTAGTTAATTCAAGTACTTATTTTAGTTAAGGCGACGATTTTAAGGTCGAATCTCTTGTTAAACTTAGTATAAGATTAAATAATAGAAACCCAAGGGTCCCCTAATTTAATTATAGTTAACAGATTGTTTTTGTTTTCTTTTTTATCAGTGTATTTTACTTAACTGTATATTTTACCTCATTTAATTATTACAGTGATTTATTAAGTGTAGACTTTATTATTTCTTAGTTATGGAAATCGTTAGAATTAATAACCATTCTTTCTTTCAGGGAATTGCTAGAATTAAGTAAGCAAAACATCTTAATTTGTAAGTCTAGTTTGACCTGATCGAAGTATAAACCTAATGGAATACGCTCACCACCTACGTAGTAAATATACCGTTGTTGTTCCGAATTACAAGTATTGAAAAAGGAGATTTGTTCTTTACTTTCCTCTAACATCTAACCTGACGGCTTTTAACAAAGTTGCGCTGTTAACTACGACATTCGCTTATTGTGACAACTGCCAAACATTCCTGAGCACAGCCCTCTTTCGTTTAATAGATAACGCGGAACCCCTCTCTCTCCACTGTCTGCCGGTGTAACCGGGATAGTTCAGGAAATAATACCGTATGCACCCTTTGGGCCGCAAAACGTTTTCTCGCTCCTTATACGCATTCAAAATTTTATTTGATAGAAAACGAAGGTCATAATGCACTTTTGATGTAAATTGCGTCCTTTTTAAAAGGTAATACGTCACGACGTATATCTATCTATTAGAAAGGGAAGGTGTTAAGACACTTTAGAGGTAAATAGCGCATTTTGAAGAAGCGATACGTTACGCGGTATATCCATCTAATAGAAGCGATGGCGATTAGGCACTTTTGATGAGCGCCCTAATAAGAACTACTTTTCTAATCCGCGACGTAGTGCTACAAAAACGGCACAATCTTTTTCTCACGTCTCACAGTAGTTTATAGGATCCTATTATACTACTGTGAGATTTCTCACAATGCGTTGCTGAAATCTCACAGTAGTGTACGAGACCGGACTGATAATTAGCAAGTTTCCAAATGATGGCGTCACTGATAACCGAATGTATATCATTTTTATTAAACACAATCTGTTAGTAGGCTGCATGTATATCTTTAGCACTATATGTCATTTGGTTTATGTTTGACAGCCATGAGCCATGAGCAACTGGTGATTGTGATAAAATAATGGATTAAGCATTATTTTTTGCGTCGAAATACCGCGAAAAAAACGAAGGAAAAGCTTAATAAATATTATGGCACATCTGCTCCAGCGAATTCAACTGTGATTTATCAGTTTGCAGAATTAAAATGTGGTCGTACAAGCACAATTGATGAACATCGTTCAGGTCGACCGATCGAAGTGGTCACCAAATAAATGATCGATAAAATCCAAGATATCGTTTTGGAAGGTCTACGAGTGAAAGTGCGTGAAACAGTTGACATTATAAACATCTCAAAAGGACGTACGGGTAACATTTTCCATTAACATTTACATATGAAAAAGCTGTCAGCAAGATGTGTGCTGCGTTTGTTGACAATCAAACAAAAACCCAATCGTGTGGTCATTTCAAAGCAATGTTTGGCTATATTTCAACGTAATGCAGATGAATTTTTGAGTAGATTCATAACCGCAGTTAAACATGGATCCACTGCTACACACCTGAAACAAAACAACAATCAAAAAATGGTTTGAAGCTGGTTTAAATGCACCGAAAGAAGAAAAAGTGGTTGAATCAGCTGGAAACGCTTTGGCGACTGTTTTTTGGGATGCACAAGGTGTAATACTCATCGATTATCTTAAAACGCAAACAACTATCACAGAGGATTATTATGTACCATTACTGGACCGATTACATGTTGAAGTAAAGAAGAAACGAACACATTTGGCAAAAAAGAAAATGATTTTTCACAGATCATGGAAAACTCAACAGAAATTGCATAAACTACGTTACGAATTGTTTCCGTATGCGCCATATTCTCCTGATCTAGCTCCTTGTGACTATTTCGTGTTGCCAAACCTGAAAGATGGCTTGGCAAAGGGAGATTCAAATCAAATGAGGAAGTTGAATGGGAAACTGATGAACATTTTCGAGGACTTGATAAATTGTACTACAAAGATGGCCTAATGAAGTTGGAAAACGGTTGGACTAAGTGTATCGAGTTAAAAGGAGACTATGTCGAGGAATAGAATGAATATATACTACTATGTGATTACCCACAATACGTTACGATATGATTCCAAGATACCTTGCGTAAGAAAAAGAATGTGGCGTTTTTGTAACACCAAGTCGCAGATTAGAAAGGTAGTTCTTATTAGGGTGCTTAGATTAATATCCAAGAATGCGTAATTTTATATATAATTTACATCAAAAGTGCTTTATCACATTCGTTGATATACCGCGTGACGTATTGCTTTTGCAAAATGCGACATTTACATTAAAAGTGCTTTATCACCATCACTTTCTATTAGCTAGATATATCGCGTGACGTATTACTTCTTCAACAGTGTGCGATTTACATCAAAAGTGCATTATGACTTTTGTTTCTTATCAAATAACATTTTGAATGTGTTACGTTAAAAGTGTCTTATCACCATCGCTTTCTATTAGATATAGATCCCGCGCGAAGTAATGCTTCTTTAAAAGTGTGGGATTTGCACCACAAGTGCTTTACCACCGTTGTCTCTATTAGATAGATATATCGCGAGATATATTGCTTCCTTGATTTACTGAAATATCTGGAGTGAAACCGTGAAATATTTTACGAAGGACTAAAAGTTATATAAATGCATTGATAATCTGAGCTTGCAAACCCCGTTGTTCTGTCGATGATTGTAATTTTCTTCGATTTCACCGGTTAGATACATTTCAAATTTCATTCTGTCTACTCCAACTTCTCAGATAAAAATTCTCTAAACTCTTATTTTAGAACTAAATCTTGTCTCATACTTAGAATATCCCCTATAATCTGGTGACTTTCTCCATTGGTGTTAGTAACATGCTTGCATAAAGCAAGTTGGCTACATATAAACCCATGTCTTCAATCATGCTTCTTATATTCAGGACACCCTATATATATATATATATATATACACACACACACACACACACACACACATATATATATATATATATATATATATATAAAGATTTATGTATATTTTAGGTATTTAAAAATATTTAGAAAAATTTATTCCCTGACTGGGGTTCGATCCC
>JAHWXV010577074.1:0-12484 GCA_024586415.1 Phrixothrix hirtus | reverse complement strand
AAATCATATTTTTTTACTCGTAATTCGTTGCTTTGTTCCATGCCGGCTAAAATAGGGGATCATTGCCTCATCAATAGCTAAAAGTGTTTCTTGGTGAAAACCTTACAACCAAAGAGTATTCAAAGCATTCCACAATGGTCGAACGTTAGCAAATTTTTCATTTTCCGAAAGTATACTGTTGTCACAGAAATTTAAATACTTGCACATTTCTTCAAATCTGCTACCAGGCATACTGTTAGCAACAGCACTATTGTGACGATCAGCACTGTCTTCCCAATACATCCGAAAGCGAGGTAAAGGAACATATCCTGTTAACAAAATTATTGCTAAAAACAAACGAATTTCATCTGCAGTGACACTAAAATTCATTTCACCATTTTGATGCGCGTAGGTTGTGTAGTAAAATCAGCTATCATATCAATTACTTGGCTATCAAAAAACGATTCAAAGAGTTGGTTGGGTGTATTGCACTGCTATTGAAATTGTGGTAGTTCCCATGTTTTTTGATGAGTTTCTGTTATATCTGTTCTTTCCTATTTTCTGTCTTACTTTTGTTTAGGTCTAGTTTTTACAGAACTTGGTTATGATTTTAATTCTGACTTTGAATAGCTATTTGAATGAGATAACTTAATATTAGACAATATACCATTAGAATTGCTTGCTTCTTCAACTTCAGTTTCGATTTCCTAGAACAAGCGGCAATGTAAATATGACATAGGTTATTGAAATTAATTTATGTAAAAACATGAACTTACTTCTTCAATTAATTCTACATTCACTTTTCTTTTTACTCGAGCTTCACTGACTGCTCGCAAATAATTTCCACTAATATTATCTATATTAGCTTCTTCCTCATCACGGGTATCTATATCAGATTGATGGGGATTGACTGGTGGGTCAACACATATAGCAGCTTCTACAAGATTATCATCCTCCTCTAATACTGACATTAATCCCTCAGTGGTTAAATATCTGAAAATAGTTCACCCTTTTAGTCCCATTGATTCAAAATTTGAACACTGATATTTAATAACAAATTTTATAATTAAACATTTCAGTTTTTATAAAGCTGTTCATAACCTTACTTTACAGAGTATTAATGTAAATAAACAATTATTGTAATAAAAGTTTTACAATAATAAATCAACAAAAACACCGTACCTGTTACAGGACATGTTTATCAATAAAATTGATGAAATTAACACGTCTATAACCTTGCACTAAACAAACTTTAGATTACACAAACAATGTCAAATAAAGCAGTTGTACCACATTACATTAACTGCATGCAAAAACATCTGTAAATGAACTTCAGTAACATCCAAAGATAAGTATAATAATGTTCCAAATATGGATCAGTGGGGTTTAATGAGTTAAAGTCTTACAAAACGCAGCAAGGGCTGACATACAAACGTGAAAGCGGTATAAATTCATCAACCGATTAGTGAAGTGTACGGAGACAATGAACTAAATCATTTAATAAAGATAAAACACGGAATGGGTGGCCGTCTGTCATGAATCATGGCCTGGTGCAGAAAATTGATGAAACAGTTCGTGAGAATAGACAGTTTACGATTACGTTTACGTATAAGAATTGTGATAGGCCGTTTGAACTGTCGTCAAATGTTGACACGGTGGCAGTAATCGATGCGTTTAACCAGTGCTTTAGCTGTTATCGCAAGGTACAGTGATGCAGATGATCGCTTTTTAAGCCAAATCGTCGTTGGTGACGAGATATGGGTGTCTCTCATTATCTCGGTGTCGAAACAGTAATCACTAGAGTAGAGTAACGTCTTCCAAGCAAGCAACTTCAGTCAGAAAAATTACGTGTACCATGTTTTTGGGTAGGCAACGGGTGTTGCCTACCCAAAGATGAGCCGATAAATTCTGAGGCATATTACGATAGCTTGAATAAATTGCATCGCACAATTCAAAACAAAAGGTGTAGCATGCATAGTAGGAGAATCGCACTACTTCACGACAATTCTTAGCCACACGTTGTCCAACTGATCCAAGATCTCATCATTACGTTTAGCTCGGAACAATTTAATCACCTCGGAACAGTCCAGACCGTGCTCCCAATGACTACTCCAGTTTTATCTTTTAAAGTGGCGCCTTGCTGGTCTGCACTACGATTACTATAACGACGTTAAAACAGCGTGCAACAATAGTTCTCTTCTCAGGCAACTGATTTCTTTGAAGACGGAATGCTGAATTTAATCACATATTTCAATGTGTGCCTTAATAGGTAAAAATTTGTAGAAAAATAGTTTAAGGTACTGGTTTCCATATGAATATAAAGTTGTTTAAAAAATATTTATTATAATTTTTGGTAATAAAAGAGCATGCCAGGTACTAAATTTTATAAATTAGACGTATTGCACAAAACCATATTTATGTGAACACAGTAAACTTCAAGGATAAATATATTACATTGTGTAAACAAAAATATTTTAAATTATTTGATTCTTAAAAAGATAAAGATGAAGCCAGTAATGAGCATGTTCCATTCAAATGATACTTTTCTAGTTATGAAAATGCAAGCATTTCAGCTTGTTGAATATAATTTATTGTGGAAAATCATACATTGCCGTAGGGAATATAAATCCAATTTCAATTTTGATCTTTAATCTTATATACCCCATTTCTGATAAATCGGAATTACTAAATCATATCAGATTACAAATACACTGTTGTTTGAATTGTTTGTGTCGATGTTCTGATTGAATCGCATACAAACATTGTTCTCTAAATTATCACTGTTCATATCAATTTAGGATATTTACTTGTTTGCTGATTTATTTTACCTTAATTAATTATATCATTAACGGTTTTTATTTAGAATAAGGTTCACATTTATTTAGCTTTGACTGTAATCCAAAAAGCATATAACTTACAGAATAAAAGTTGAAGAAATCAAATATTTTTAACGCATTTTTAGATATATGTGAAGGATGAGACAATAGTTACACATATGAATATTAACGATAGCTATTTATGTAACAACAGGTAAAAGTGTCTTCGCATTAGATGTGAAAATTGTCTGTCAAAGTGCAACTGACAACATTATTTTATGTTTCATACAAGATTTTGACTAATTTGGTTGAAAAATGTATCCAAATAAAATGTTGACATTTAATTTCAAGACTTCATCAATCACACAAATCATGATTAGTGATGTAAAAATATCAGATAAATTAAACATTAACATTTTATTTTGCCACAAGGATAGAGAAATGAAGCTTCGAGGGAAAATGCTTTTGACAATACACCATTTTTACTATAAATATACTTCTGTAATGTTCTTAATTTACTTTATGATTTATGGCAACATATTATCATGAACGATTAAAAGTGAAATAGATTGTATAATTAATTACAAAAGTAACCATTCTGTCGTTAATGGTATAAAGAGATACTTTTAAAAAGCAAAGGGGCAAACATTGTTATATTACAATAGTATTAGGAAATGACTGTTCATGAGAATGATAAAAGGTGCCAGTTTAATCAAAATTGCACAACGAGGCATTTCATGATAAAAACTACATAGTTTATCATTTTTAAAATTGTTATTTCAAGTTCCCATTTACGTATATTTAATTTTAATCCTTCTTTTATGCACATTGCATATTTGTGTATTATACAGCGCTTTCTTTTTGGTCATAAGATTTACATAGTAATATACATATAAGGGAATCAACATAAGTTTACTGCTTTTAAACAGGAACTTAGGTACTCGTCGCAGGAATATTACGCTTTTTTAATTAAAACCGTTTTTGTTTTACTTCCAAACTTCTTTAGCGGTAAATTTTTAATACAATCCGGTATTTTATTGTAGAGTTTAATAGCAATAAAGTTCGTTTTGACTTTTACTTAGGCGCACAGTTTAGTCTGAGGTCTACTTTATTGCGGGTTTCGTAATGATGTAGCACTTCTGAGTTTGCAACTTTTTAATATTTGAGTGAACGTATACAAGGCATTCAAGAAAGGGTACTTGGGGAAAAGTTAATATTTTATATTCAACAAAGAGGGGTCTACAATCATCACGAATATGCAGTCCTCCAATATCTCCAACTGTCCTTCTCTGGAGTCCACACACGTAACGCAGAAGCCGAATGACTCGGTACTAAAATGGAATAACTTAAATATAAGTGACGCATAGAGAAATCTAGAACTTTTAACATGTTATACGAAACTGCACCATATAATGACTAACAAGGAGACACCACGATATATTTTTTTGAGATAAAATCATAATGCATGATGCATTTGAATACTAAATTCAAGGTCGGCCATTTGCGTTTTTTTTAAATAAGATCCGCTATATTTGTTTTAGAATTCATTTGTGTATTTGTTAAAGTAAACAGTATTCTATTAGTTTTAGTGTCATTTAATGACAATTTTGTTTGGCAAACTATGTTTAAATCGGTATTTCTCGATGATATATTTATGTCATCTATGTACTGAACAATGTGCAATTTTTTTGATAGCAACGACAGACAGCTAACATTGTTGGTTAAAAGGAAAGGGACCCAAAATTGAGCCTTGCGGGGGTCCTAATTTTACAGAGAGTAGATCAATAGATCGAGATGTTAATGCAATGGCTCAAAAGTTCGAGTTAAAATGAGTAGATTTTTTAGTTCACCAAGCAGCAAGTAGTGCGCCTAGGTTGTACGGAATAGCTAATAAGAGTCTATAAACTGCCCTCTACTGGTGAAGTGGTTAACATGTTTACCTCTATGTCCAAAATACAAGGGTTCAAACACGATTGAAGTCGATAAATTTTTCCGCAGAGCAAATTTTAAGAAAACATGCGTAAAATCGTGTTCTGTGTCAATGTGATGCTTACCATATTAGAAATCCCTGGTTGCGGTGAAACTCAATTGGTTAAATTTTAGTAGGCGTGGAGAAATGACCACAGCAGTTCAATCCAGGGTGGCCAAGGGAATTTTCATTTCCTAAAACCTTTACAAACAACAAGTTCTTGACCCTGCAAAGAAATCTAAGAAATACAATCTTCAATTACAGAAACTCATTAGAAACACCGACATCCACAAAAAAATTGACGCGCCCATAGAAAAGAATCCTATTTCCACAACAACACAGACTGACAAACCCCAAAAAGACGTTACTAAATCACCTAAAACGATTGCCGCCCAACCCTTACAAAACGTAACAACATATTATACTGACATAAACCCCACAGACATAAATTCCAGGGTAGAAGCCTTCATGAAGCTTAGCAGACTTGAAGAAAAAAATAATTTATATACCGCCTTGATGCACTTAGTTAGGGCCAAACATGAAAACGAGACAAGGATTGCATTTTCAGTACCTGGTGCGGTTGACAGAATACAACTACGTTGTGTCAACTTAACAAACCCTGAAGAGCTTGAAAATCTCCTACAAACAGTTTTTAAAGGAATAGGGGAGGTGCTCGACTTGCAATCTTTATATATATAGACTACATGACGACACACGGACGAATTGTCTTTGACCCTAAACAAAAATAGCCCAACAGTCACACCCTTGCATTGACATCCATAACGAGACTTTTACAACATAATTGTCTGCGTAGCGCGATAGCTATGCACGAATTGCACAAGGTTGTAGAGGATTCTGAGGTGGCTATAATGTTACTTCACGAACTCTATACCAACAAAAACGACATTATCTCGGGCATTCCAATAACCAATACATTGACAGGAGGCAAATTGCCATTGGCGCCAATAATAATCTTTAATAAAAACATCACAGCAACTGTAGTGGGACATATTAGTGATTTCCACTGCATATGTGTTGAAGTAACATCTGATTCGGCTTGCTGGATATTGGTAAGTGCCTATTTTCAATTTTCTGATAACATCGATGACCACCTCGAAAGAATTCATAAAATTGCGCAGACATACACGGACAGATGTGTAATATATGCGATGGACGCTAATGCCAAATCGCATATGTGGCACAGCGACAAAACAGACGATAAGGGTGAAAAACTAATGGAACTCATTCAGTAGCTACACTTGGAGGTCCTAAACCCTAAGCCCAATAATTCACCAACATACCACGGAGACAATAATACCAAAACAAACACTCTATACAATGCAAGCATATGACAGAGTATAAAACTGGAAAGTAGATGAAAATGAGACAATAAACGATCATAACACAATTACTTACAATATAACTAAAAATCGAGAGATAAGAATCATTACAGGCAATAACAAAATCATTAACTACAAGAAATCAGACGGCGCTATACTACAAAACGCATACAAACCACCAGACACCATACGAAGAAAACAAGACATAAACGTACACACCAAAATACTAAGATACTCGATGATAGACGCAATGACAGTGGCCATCTCGAAATTTTATCCTAAATTTAAAGCAAAACCAATGTTTTGGAACAACCATCTAGTTGATCTCAGAAAAAGCCTCAGAAGATAACGCAAAAGATACCAAACCTCCTTAACTCCGGATCTAAGAACAGCGACACTAAATGTACATAAGTGAAATATATAAAACAAAACTTGACAGCTAGACTAAATATGCAGAAACGGAATTAAGGACAAATCCATGGGGCTTGTAGTATAAGATGACAGCTGAAAAAACACACCAGACTTCTGAGATCGACACGCTGAGAAAAGAGGATGGGACCTACACTAAGACATGGAAAGACACAGCTACGCACTTACTATACAACTTGTTACCTGACAATAACGCAAACACAGACAACGACTACCAAAAACATTACGATCAGAGATATATTACTTCAAAAACATATCACACCCATTTACCGCCGCAAAACTAAACGACAGCATTGACGAACTATCTACATCAAGGCACTAGGCCCTGATGGCTTAAAAATGAAATTATATAATCATTAAAAGACCCCATATCGGCGAATCTACTAGCACTCTTTAATGAATGCATATTTCAAGGGAAAATACCTAAGTCCTGAAAACAGGCAAATGTAACCATTCTGGAAAACAGAACTGGGAAAGACCCACACAGTACAAAATCATACCGACCGATCTGCCTACTTAATACCTTAGTCAAATTACAATAAAGCTAATAAGTAACAGACCAATAGAACATAAAACTGAATTCGGCTACAGCGGAAGCCAGTACGGTTTCCGAAAAGGCACATCGGCGGAAGATTCCATTCAAAGATTATTACGCGCTATCTCGTAAATCAGAGCTAAATACATAGTTTTAGTTTTCATAGACATTAGCGGAGCCTTTGACAACCTATAGTGGCCAGCTCCAATCAAAGGCCTCCTGTAACTAAATACTCCACGTGATCTTACCAAAAGTATCAGCTCCTACTGCCATGGCAGATACGCAACCATTAAAGACAAAAACGATCAAGTCACGAAAAGACTTACAAAGGGGTGCCCTCAAGGATCCATTTGTGAGCCTCTCTTTTGGAACATTGTCCAAGACGACCTTCTCCTGGCTTTAGAATATGATGAGAAAATACTCGAAGTGACAGTTTATGCAGATGGCATAGCTGTCCTCCTAGAAGCAGAGTCTCGCATTGAACTCGAAACCAAAACAAACGCTGCATAGGAAAGGATTCAAAATTGGTGCTTGGAGATTAAACTCAAAATATAGCCAGAAAAAACACCTTACACCCAGGTGATGGGAAAGCTACAGAGGGACCCAGTCATTAAACTGGATAACAAAAAATCTCCAGAGCCAAAAGTTCCTAGGAGTAATAATCGATGCAAAATGCAATTTTAAAGAGTATGTCGGCAGAATTTACGAGAAGGGAACTAGTATGATTCAAAAAATAGCCAGAATAGCACGAAAAGATTTTAAAATCCCTCTATATTGTGCTAAATTATACCCTAACAACGTCCTTATGGCTATTATCATATACTCTGCCAGTACTTGGAATAAACAACTTAAACTAGGCTCTATAAAAAGAAAGATTCTCTCAACACAAAGGAAAGCAATACTTGGAATTACTGGAGACTTTGACACAATATCAATAGACCCCCTTTTAGTGATTCTAGGAATTTTTCCAGAACACTTACAATTAGAGAGATCAGCTGCAAGATACTGGCTTAAAAAAGGCGAATTAGAAAAAGTTAACGAGATACTGACATCACAAATAACATTATAAATTAATGGTAACGAGAGTGGAACGAATCCACTAACGGGTGAAAGACGTATTCCCTGATATCCGATGTCAGATTCGCACAGCGTATATTTAATCCCAGTAAAGTAATGATTCACTTCCTGGCAGGGCATAGTCCTTACCCCACATAACTACGTACAATCAATAAACGAGAGAATATCAATTGTTTATATGAAATGAATGATACAGCGCAGCACGTAATTTTTAACTGCGACATAACCAACGACTAGCTACATTTACTAAGACTAAAACTACAAAACAAAACGACATCATAGATCTTACAAGGCGAACAAGACTTTTTAACATTAAAAAAATTGACGCAGCGGTCCTCTATCCTGGTAAAAGACCTTTACCCTCTATAAAAGATCTGTAAATCAAACACAAAAGACTTAAAACATATTGCATTTTACATATCAATACTTTTATTTGAACAAACTTTAAATTCTTTACAATTTGAAATTTATCCTAAGTACATCGATGCATTGACCTGATATAGATCTTTATTACAATTACCAAACGAGGCCAGGAATATTGCAAACTTCAACTCTGCAACTATGCTGCGTCGGTACTGAACATCAACCTAAATTACATAACATCATACAAATACAAATGCAGACTAAACATTTTCAACCTATGACAGCATACATGACACAAAAAAAACTAACAATTACGCAAATACTACATAAATATATTGAAAATTAAAACATGAAATTTAAATACTAACGTAAACACAAGCCCAATTAACAGACATAATTACTCTATTACCACACATAACAAATAGGATTGATAAGTTTCAATAAATAAACACTGACATCATACATATGAAGACAAATAAGAGTCTGGCCCCATCCAGAAGACAACACCAACAATCCTGGTACAACATTCGCAATACCACCTCAAGGAAACTTTATTTTTACTTTGTACTTCAACTCTTTAATATTAGTGATTACAAAGAACTTCTATTTTTCTCCCTAGTGAAAGTGAAAGTAATAAATTATCGTTCACTTCGTACTTTTTCATAGTTTTAGATGGATTTCCTCTACTTAGGGACCGGCACGGCATGAACTTTTCCAGTAATCGTTATGAATACGAGGGTGCTGTGACCGGATATCTCCTTTAGTTGGTAATTAATTCTTTTCTAGTTAATAAGTAATGTATAAGAATCTTCAACTAATAGTTATTTGCAGAACTTATCTAGATCCAACAAGTAAGTACAAATCGCAAGGATCATTTAACATGGTCAGCAAACAAATTTAGTAGATTAAGGGAACATTATAATCTTGGAATAAGAAATAAAGTTTTCAATTCTCCTCAATCAACCAAGTCATCCGGGAGAACGGAATGCACTATAAAAATAATAAATCTAGTTAATTTTAAGACAAATAAAGATTTTATGATTTGATTTGATTTGATTTTCGTGAAGTCTCAACCACAAAAAGTAAAAAAGAGTCGATAATTTTGTGAAGGAAGTCGCCAATAGTGAATACCGTTTCACGTGCTTTGCAAAAAGCATGCTGGTATTTGGATAAAGCGTTATTTGAATAAAGTTAGCACATAAGCTGGTATTTTATAATTAATTATATGAATTAGGAAGATACAGGCAAAGTAGACCTACAAGTTTTACCAGGTATTCCCTTGAAGGCGTAAATTCGATCCCAAAATTTCAACCAACAAACCTATATTATACAATAAAGAACATCTTCCTGCTCCCGTTATTTAAAATTAAGTAACCCGAATTCTAGACTGCTCGACTGATTTATTTTTAATAACGTAATTGAACTACGTATTGAAAGTAGAATACCCTAAATATACAGGTAGTCTACAAATCGGTGACTATAGCTTAAAGGCGTGTTATTGCAGTAATTTAGAGTAGAATTTGTTAATATGCAAGTGTCTACAAATATCTTGTTTTCGAGATAGAAGGATAACATTTTACAAAACATATAATTTTTTTCTAAATATCTAAAAAACACTTAAAGATACTCCATTACCACTTATCATAAATTAGAAACTGAACAATACCTATATTTTTGGCCAAACGAATTTTATTCATTGGTGACGTGTTTTTGAACCCACAATTTATTGATCTGATGGAACTTAAGTGTTATATGAGGTTTGTCTAGAAAATTCGTATAGTGCACATGTTATTGATCGCAGAATAAGAGTGGGGGCGTGATAGAGTGCCCTCCACTCTCGTTACGACCGAACTGAGCCCCAGTAGACGCCCGGTCGGCTAGAGAGTGAATCAGATGGTTTAGATGCTCTTTATTTCTACACCTTTTGCAGACCCCCGTTGCCATAGAAATTTCCGATAGCGAGGAACAGCGCATCGTCATCAAATTTCTCGCAAAACTTGGTAAGAATTGACCTCAAATCTTTCAAGACACTTCATGGAGACAATGCTTTTAAACAACCAACAGTTTTTAAGTGGGTGAAACGATTTAATGAAGTTCGAAAGTGCGGGAAAGACAATAAAAGGTTCGGACGACCGTCCACTAGCCAAACTGACGAGAACATTGCTCGCGTATCGCACGCAAAATCGTTTCAAGCATTGTTTCCATAAACTGTCTTCAAATCTTGAAAGATTTGGAGTCCATTCTTACCAAGTTTTGTGAGAAACTTGATGACGATGCGCTGTTCCTCGCTATCGGATATTTCCATGGCGACGGGGGTCTGCGAAAGGTACAAAAATAAAGTGCAGAAAAACTATCTGACACTCTCTAACCGGCGAGGCGTCTACTAGGGCTCAGTTACGTTGTGACGATATGTTGGGGGGGCTCTGTCACACCTCCACTCCCGTTCTGCGAACAACAAGACGCGAATTATACGAATTTCCTAGACAAACCTCGGTTAACTAAATTAACAATACAGAGAAATATACATTGAAGGTTCAAGTACCGTTGTAAACATTACATTCTTATAATTACAAACGAAGCAAGTAAAATATAAAATACTAATTTAATTAAGCATGAATAGGTAAATATTAATTAATAAATAACTTATTAACAAGGTTTTATCGATGAAATAATTTTTTAAAATAAACTGTAAATACATCTAAAAAGAACAAAAATTCAACATAAACAAGCTGATATTCAATTCGCAAAATTAGAGATAAACAGAAGTTCATTGTATCCTCAAAGGTAACACCTGATAAAATCAGATAAGTAGACAAATTATTTAATTTGAACTAAGTGTAGCCATTTAGTGGTAGTGAGTACTGGAACATTTATATTCATTCGGAACCTAGAAGTAAATAATATTAGAAATATGTTAAGGCACAAGGAGCACTGTAAAATTATAGAAAATTATAAGGTTATAGGGAACTTTAATAAATAATATTAGTTCTTAAGAAAGGATACTGCTGAACTTACTAATTACTTTAAATCTGATAAAATCCTTAATTAATTGGAAAATCATTTATAAAGACTAACGAAACAATAAGCAATCCAAATATAGCTCCGATTTAATATTGTATAAATATTTGCCTCAACAATTAGTCAAAACGCTTATGTTCAACACGGTTTAGTACGTCTTGCAAACAGGCGGTGACCATGGGGCCCAATACACCTCGTTAAAGCCCTAAGGACGACTTTCAAGAATTACTATGGGAATTAACCCTCCTTACAACGTCAATTGTAACGACAGCCATAAAGTCATAAAGTCCCCAATAGTGATTATATACGCTGAAAAGTAACGTTTTTTATTGCTTGATGTACACTCAAACTTAATGAACAGCCTATGTAAATCTTTCAGTTTTCTTCATAGTCTACGTATAAATAAGATACATAGTCAATGCAAGTCAATTTACCCTATAACATATCCGGAATCCATATTAATCCTTTACAATAGCAATACGACACTAACGATAAATTTGTTTGCACGACGTAGATATTTTGAATATCACCGAATGAGTTTGACATTGATTGAAATGCTGGCAAATATGAAGATTTAAATAGCATAGATTTGCACCTGATTAGAATTAAGGAATGGATATGATTGTAAATACGATTTTGTCGGATATATGTATCAAAATAAATCTACTTTTATTGCAACTAATAATGAAAGCATCATTAATGAACATACTTAGAGCCCAATATACAGATTAACTCATAACTTCACAGGAGAATGCATACTCTCGAAATATAGCGAACGGCCTGCAAACGCTTAAATCAGAATCCACAGCATAAAATATCTCCTACTGAGTGACTTTGCTTGACAGTTCGACGCACTAAATTACGAGGGTTGCCTTTTAAGTAGTTACAAAAACTAGGAAAGAAAATAAATTTTTTGGAACAAACTGTTTTATTGTTTTTCAAAATATTCACCTTTAAG
>JAHWXV010577034.1:0-10464 GCA_024586415.1 Phrixothrix hirtus | reverse complement strand
CTATCAAAGTATCTTTATTGATAACTTTGGGAATTTTATTTGCAATTTTGATTAAATCTGCAATACTAGTTTCTTTTTGTATGTTCTTAGGATTCAGTATATGGAAATATTTTAAAATGCTGCTTGACCTTAAACCAGAATTTTTTAGAAAATGTTTTGCAACAACAGTATAATGTCGCTGAACCCCATGCAAAACTTGCAATCTTTTTTTTTCATTTGGTATTAGTTACCTCTTCATATATATATATAAATAACAAAATCTAAAAATGGCCATATTTTAGCGATAATTTACGATTTTTAGTTTGTTAACTATTAGAACAGAGCGGTACAAAAATTACGCGAATTATATAATATACTTTAACACCAACTTTGACGCCCACTTTATTCAAATAATGATACAATTTATCGGCATCAGCACGTAACATTAACTGCTTCATTTGTATATTAGTCCGCGAAATTTAAATTACGTAATCTTTTAAAAAAGTAACAAAAAGTAACTTTTGGCTTAAAAAGTAACTTTTATGGATTTTTCATTAAAAAAGTAACTTTTAGTAAAAAAAAGTAACGCAATCCGAGCCCCATTTCTGTTTTATATAATTGTGTAAACAAATTGTTGCTTTTATGAAAAGTTCAACATTGCTAACATCAGCATAAATTATATGTTTTACGATTTTCCATCGAGTTACTAATATGCCAAATCCATTTTCAATAACCCACCTAGCCCTACTTGATTGATAATTAAATATAGTTCATTTTATATTCAAGTGTGCCTTCTGGGATATGGACGTATTATGTAATGCTTTAATGAAAAGACTTCATCTGCCACAAATGTAGATGGCATATATGTATTATTATCTGACAAAGGAGCTGGAGGTGGTATGTTCATTTGTCCTTGATCAATCGCTTGGCAAAAGAATTGATTCATAAAATACACCCCCATCACTATGTGATCCATATGCCCCAATATCAATTACAGTGAAGTTATATTCTGCGTTACATGCAGCTAATAAAATAATACTGAATATCTTTTCATAATTAAAATATAATGATCCTGACTGGGATGGTGTCCGAATATGGACGTGTTTTCCATCTAAAGCATCCATACAGTTTGGAAAATTCCATTTTATATGAAATCCTTCTGCAATTTTTAGCCACTCTTAAGCAATATTTGGAGGATGCTGTAATAAGGCATTATCTATAGTAAGCAGTTCAATTACCTGCTAAACTAGAATTCCAATAATTTATAATAATTAGTTAAAATATGACTGCAATACCAAGGTGTAGGATAACAGCTCAGCAACCTACATTGCAATCATATACAAGTAAACTTCAGCTTATCAATAGATTTGCTAATATGACTATTTAGCACTAATTGTATTGAGAAGAGCAAGGAGCTTCTATTCAGATTTATACTATTCAATTTGAGTTGACTTTCAGACTTCTGTTATTATTATTATGATTGTTATTAAAGACATAACATAGTTGTTATTAGTTATGGTGAATGCCTATGTTTAGACCATACTCAAGTGCATCATGTAATTATTATTCATTTATCAAACCTAATAATTTTTAGAGTTATATTTTATTTTAACCGAACCATATCCATTCACCAGCCAAAAATCAAAATAAAAATGGGGACTACACAAAGTGGACAGAAAAAGGAGAATATTATCGTGGAAGCAGTAGGATCGGGCAATAATCAAATAAATCTAGAGGTAAATCAGAGAATAAATGGCATTAAACGTATGTACAAAAAATAAGAAAAGCATACAGTCACAAATCAGTCAAGAACTCCAGTTAGATGAAGTGAGGAAATGACAAAAACTAAATCAAGTATAAGTAAAGGATGTATGTGTAAGTGTAAGTGAGTATAGGGATAGACAATGTGAAACCGTTTGAAGACTTACACAACTAGATAACTACATTCCTAGATAATTTAAACAAAGACAATGGTGATCATAAGAAGTCGTTAAGCAGAAGACAGTAGGACAATTTACTCATTGTAAGTTATATTTTGACAAATTACTTGAAAATTATAAATATCAACTTAATAATCAAATATTAAACCTGAAACAGTATACATGTTTCAAAATTTTATTATTGCTATACTTAATAAACTAAAAATATGTAATGCTAATTTAAGAGAAAGGGCAGTACTAAATAATTTAGGTAATCTTTCATAATTTGTAAGTACTATAGACGATCGAATTTTTAATATGATTCAAAACACAGCCAATATGGGAGAATAATTTAACTTCAAAACAGCAACAAGTCAAAATTAAATGGCACAATAGAAATGGTACACCAGTTAATTGAGGGCATTGAATTGTATGGGCCAGTGTTCAATACCGGAAGTATACCACTATTAATTAATTTTGTGCTTAGGGTATGCATAACATACAGAAAGAATATTCGCATGTAACCCAATTAAGCAAACTGCCACGAACTAATAAGTGATTTAAAAAATCAATTTCTACCTAAACAATCGGCTTCCGCTATTGTGGCAAAACTACAAGTTTTAAAGCAAGGAAATAAAAGTATTGAAAATTTTGGGAAATCGGTCGAAGCACTAATGGCAGATTTAACTATTGCACAAGGTGGCAATGAAAGAACCGCTATAGAACGTTTTAAGAAAGCAAACGAAAAGTTAGCTATTAACATATTTGCAAATAGCATTAACAATTGCGAAATTGGTACAATTATAAAAGCTCACGATTACAAAAGTTTATGTGAAGCAATTACAGGAAACAACAGTATATAATATTTGAAGTCAGCAACAAAGTTAAAGACGTGCTGGTCAGTATTATAGAGGACAGATGAACAATTACAAGGGAAATAAATTTTTCTATAATAACAGCAATTATCACAAAAATTTTCGAGACATGCACAATCGGAAGATTTTCAAAAAGGACAAACAAGATATTTCAGCAATAATAAATGACATAACTAGACACACAGATCAAGTATATTTTGCTGATGAGGCTCAATCACAACAAGGGCAACATACAGAGATGAACAAAAAGTAAACATTGTTTTCATTCCTTCAAATAAACCTAAGTCAAATAATTTGGTTTGCACAGAAATTTATCATATCAATAATTTAAATTACATAACAGTAGATTACCGTAATAAACAATTACAGTTTCGTATTGACAGTGGAGCATCTATTAGTGCACTTTTTCTATGTAGGCATCAATTTAATTGAAAAATTAAAATAAACAGAATAGTTGGTCAAACAAAAATGTTAGGCACAGCAAACATAAAGTTGAAATTAAAAGAGATGGATATCACACATATATTCCACCTAATACGATCTGAAAATGCAGATGGAATTCATGGAATATTGGGAAATGATTTTTTGGAAGCTTATTTGGCAATTATAAACTATTAAAAGTATATTACAATTTTGGTTAATAAAAGGAGGATTACGATACCACTAGAAAGTAAAACAAGCACATTACTTAAATTACCATGGTGAATTGAAGCAATACATTTTATCAAGGTAAAACGAACAGAAGAATGTGTAGTATTATCTGAAGAATATAAAAATTTTATACACCTGTGAAGAACAAACTACTATCAAAAATTATCAACTATAGCTTATGCCATTAAGTTATTACAACACAGTAAACTTTACAAATTCAAATATATCATCAGTCAAACGAGTAGAGGAGGTATTTATTACAATTAATTACAACAGAAAACCTAAATCATGAAGAACAATTGATGTTAGAACACATAATTGTAAAATATGCAGATGTATTTCAACTACCTAATGACCCTCTAACTGTGACTAATGTTTACAAACACAAAATACAGTTAAACAATAACACTTGAGGATTATGCTTCACATAAAGCAGTACATACTTCTATTATCTGCTGAACTGTTAAGTGACCCCATTTATAGGCTCATGCAATACTTTGCATTAATGAATTTTATGAAAGATAAGTAAAAAATAGTGTACTTATTTATTCTATGAAATAAATATGTTTTCTATATAATTACTGGAGAGTTACTTCAAGTCGTTCTTCAATGCGTATAGTATCTAGTAACTTTTTTTTTATAAGATAGGGGGCTATCAATACTGCTAATTTTTGGAACACTGCAACAGTCATTCTTGTATAAATGAAGAATTGTTGATGATCTGACTCTTTCATTGGTATAAAAATGCCTTTATAAAAACCATGAGTTTTGCAGTTTTTGTTAATTTTACACACTTTATATGACCTTCATGTTTGATGCTCCTTCTCCACCAGTATACAGTTGTAAGCAATACACCCATACATGCTACGGTAGTATTTACATCCATTATTTAAAACTTGATTGATATTTCTAAAATAATCATTAATGTTTAAAAATGGATGAAATAAAAGTATGGACACATACCTCAATGAAATGAATCAGTTTTTGATCAGTCTTAAAAAAGGCTAATTTTTTAACTATATTGACACAATAAAACACCACCTAAAGTAAAAGGATAAAAGAATGGCCATATTAAATAACAGTTAAATAAAATTGCTCAACAGTGAAATGACACATTTGAAATTGATTAGCATGAGTTGTAATATTGGGGTTTTAGCCGGAAATGTTTCTACAGATCTAGTAACAATATGGATATAAAGTTTATATAGGTGTCACTAGACGTATCGGGTTATCTTTTTGTCATAGGTGTATGCATGTATTTCGTTACTCTTCTTGCTAATTGTTTACATTAGAGTTAGAGTTATAATGACTGAATTTTTATAATTTTTAGAATATTAATTAGTCCCTACAATAAAAAGTATAGCTCCACCACTGAATTATTTACATGCCAAAATACCACATATGACGGGAAATCATTGAGAATGTTATTACTAATTTGCAAGCAGGTGCCCTCTTTACTGTTTTCTTACTGCACTATAAATGGCCATTTCTTATTCTTATTGACGCTGCTGATACCGTTACCGTTACCAAGTGACTATAAATCTGCTTTTATAGATTTATGTTTTCTTTAATATATTTTATGTACTTCTCTTAAAATTTTAAAGATTAATAGCCTCCTTAATTTCAACAGGTAAATGGTTGTACTGTTGCAAACCTTTACAGCATAAATGGTTTTAATTTTCTGTTTTTCTCATAATAGGGATATAAAAGTTATTTGATCTGCTTTCTCTTGTGTTGAGCTTGTGCACATCTATAACAAATTTACAATTATTCTGTAATGTTTTGGTAGCAGATTGTTTATGATTTTTATATATAAAACATAATACATATAATATGATTAACTGATGAACTGACATTATGTTTAAATACTCTATCACTAATATAGCAGGCATATATTTATTACACTCCAAAATGCACCTCGTAGCCTGATTTTGTTTAATTTGATCATATTTAAATTCTTAATATTTATCATAAATAGCACAGTGGAATAGTAATCGAAATGTGGCAAAATAATTGTATAACTTCATTATAACAAATCTATTTTATAACAAACGATTGTCTCTAACACACTAAATTTCAAGTTTGGCCTAATTTATGTAAATTAATGCTAAAAATGCCTCATCAAGTATATTATTCAAAATTTCTAGGAATTTCCCATCACTAAGTGAGCAGTATAAGCAGTAAATGTGCTAACAATATCTGTTAACTTTAACTGGAATTCCTATGATCCACAGATTTCTGTTGATTGTCTTGTTTAAACTTCCTTATGTTTTCGTTTTTTTCACAAAAATGATTTTCCTCCTGTTCTACTGTTTTGTGAATAAGACATACTGTTTCATACCCATCTATTTTGATCTCATTTAAATTTATATCATTTATATGTATTTCTGACAAACAAATTATTAGTGGCTTTTTATTTGAGATAATCCACTTCAACTGAACTAAATGTTTGAGTAATCCAGATATATTTAAATACAAAATACTCGTCTTTAATTGCTACATTCCATTTCCTTGTGGATAGTTAATTTTCTATTTTACTTGATTCAATATTCTTTTTATAAGCCTCATATTCTTTACTATTAGATGTATGTTTGAAATTAATGTTTGAAGTTTATAATTAAAAAATATACACACTATACTTTTGCACTATATTAGAGCAAAATACTACAGCCCGTCATGTTTAAAGTCTCTTAATATAGAGCCATGTTCTTACATAAAAAATTTATAAAATTAAAAAGGCTTAAACATAGTCTTAACAAAATAGGTCATTGTGCAGATATGCTCATTAGAGTTAGCATGGTAGTATGGTGGCCAAAGATATAATGTATACACTATATACAGCCCAACAAGTGTACAACGTAAAAGACAAATAGCACTGATACTTTGAAAATTGATTTAACCAATCTTTTAACAAACATTTGTTATATACAATCTAACTCTCGGAGACTAAACACTTAGGTTCCTTATATCAGACATTTGATTCAACACTACATTTACTATTCTATAGTTATAATTAATGCGAGAAAAGACCCTTATGTAAAATTTAAATGTGTTCAGTTGTGTGCTATTACTTTGACATCACTCTGTTAAGTCTTGTGAAATTTGATTGCAATTTGCTAGTCATCTTTGTAGCTAACTTTCCTAAAGAACCTTAAACCATTGACAAAAAGCAATAAATTATTAAAATGAAAACATTCTTTAATATCATTAATAAAGATATTAAATAACAAGGGATTCAGGCGTGAGTCCTGAGCAACATGTAATAGTACGTTGATATTTCATGACATATTCATTTACACAAACAATTTGTATATGGTTAAACACAAAACTAATTATTCATTCTAATAATTATACTAATCACATTTAATTTTGACAGCAAAACCTTATGATTAAATCTATCAAACACTTTAGAGAAATATGTGTACAAGGAATGCATTGGAACACTTTAATGCATTTAACAGCAATAACTCATGAAAAATATATAAAGGTCCAACCAAAATAGAGCAGTTCTATCTCAACAAAATTAGAGGAATCTCATTTAATCCTGAACCCTTATTTGTGTCTAGTTTTGATAATATGTTATTTCAAAAATAGTAAAATGACAGTAAAATTATTATCTTTATAACAAAAATGTCTTACTCTGTTTGAATAAGCCAATTCCATTGCTTCTTGAGATAATTTACACAGAGCATTAATTAAATGATGTAATGCTACATCATCTAAATATTGACTAGATTCAAATAATCTGCTTAACATTGTTGAAAGCACTGGTAAATCAGCCATGACAGCAGTTGTTATTACAGCATTTGAATCTGCTGTCGTTCGGCCTGCCTTAAGACTTCCACCTGTTGAAGGTTTAAGACCCAATATCCACACTAGATGTTGAAGGGTAGTCAAAACTAAATGCCATGATGTTCCTAAAATACTTCCATGACAATGTGCTAGATTAAGTAATGCCCTCATTGATTGAAGATTCTTGGCGGTTAACATAACAGGGCCTTGTTGTGTACCTGCAACATAAAAATGTTACTACTGCTGATTTTTAGTGTAGTAACATTTTACAAACCAACAGGTAATGATGACGTAGGTAATGGGGTTCCTACAGCAACAACTTGTTGTCTATAATCGGTTTCTCCATAAGGTGACATATATTGTGAATGAATATCTTGATTTTCTGTTCGATGAACTGTACATATTAATAATTAAAAATTATTTTAAATTAATAAATAACTAACCTCGTAAATTCATTCCTGGTGTTACAGTATTTAATATAGTAAGAGCATAATGAGGTGGTAAAGATGATTTACAAATAGCAGTAATAAAAGCATCTCTTGGAATTTGTAAATTTAATATACCACATAATGAACCATATGTTTGAACAGATTTTAAAACATTTTCTGTAATTGATTCATCTGTACTAGCTTCAATTAATGGACTTAAAGCAGCTAATAATCCACACCAGCTTGAATTTATAAGTTGACAATGTAAATCTTTGTCATTTTCATTAGTAATGATAGTAATAGTTTGCCCATCAGTATGTTCTTGAGGCACTATAGTTATATGCAAAGATCGTATTATTTCTAATAAACAAGCATATGCTATAGATATACCATAACCTTCTGGTATTAAAGGAGGCTCAATTTTATCAAGCATTTCCAAACTACAATGTCATTAAAAAGTATTGTTAAAATTGATATTTGCTCAAGAACTAAAGATGAAAAAAAGAGTTGATACTCTTAGATCATATAAAGTTTAAATTTACGTACTAAGTTGATTTAGTTGAACCTGTTGGAAAAGTAATAACTACAGGTAACCACACGCCCCGTGAGAAGAAACCTGGTTGTGGTGACACTCCTGGACCATTTGGTATTCCACCACTTAAAAATACAGGTGGTTGACCTTGAGTCACTTGCACTAAAACCAAGTACATTATTTTGTATTTCTATAATTTTATTTACATTTGTTACTTGTATTAGTATTCTGCAACTGTGGATTGACAAATAGTGACTGCACATAAGCACCTAAGGAATTAACAATATCCTGGAAAATACTAGTTGTATGCTTTTTCAAATCATAACATTTGCAGAAGGAATTTAATAGATCAGGCTGAATTGTCATTTTATGTAACACTTCAAGTGCTAAAGATCGTTGCCATGTTGGTTTATCAGGATCTAAGAATTTTACAATTAATGAAAGAAATATTTCACATTCTGTCACCTGTAAAGAGAAATAAACAAGTGACGTTACTGAATACACAAAAATGCAAAACTTACCAAAAGATCATGATATTTTTGAATAAGAATTGATACAACTCGTAATAATCGCATACTAATAGGAAAATATGGTTTATCAAAAGGTGTTGTTTGTTGTATACTAGCAGGAATTGTGTTACGATACTTGATGTTGGGTGAAAATAGCTTAATTACTAAAGCACAAACTCTTTCTTTAAGTAAAAAACTGAATTCCGTATTCTAAAACAAATTTTAGTTGTACTTTTTAATTTCATTACATTAATAAAATATTTTCTAAATACTTCATCACATTATTTAATATACGACACACCTACGGATCATGCTCACAATTAAAAAAATTTAGGGTCTCATGACCCTAAAGAAAGGTAACTGTGAGTCCTTGCACAGTAAAAATGAGTTCCTATACCATGAAAAATATCCTTAAAAATTTGGTGTGAAACAACACACGACTTTCTCTTACATATATAAATATACAAAATGATTAAAATATTATTTACGTTCATTTTGGGAACGATAATTGTAATGGTCATCATTAATCCAAATTACTGGACCCACAAAACGCTGCCTAATTCCAGAGATTTTCTTTGATAGCTTATTCCAACACATCTTTTCGGAGAAACCATCAAGTTTATCTAAAATAACATCAGACATACGAAACTTAGCAAGTTTTAAAAAAATTGTTATAGCCATTTTTTAGAAAATTACAAAAAACTCCAAATTCACAAGAATAAAATGGCACTTCCAGCCATCTGATTTTAACTAAATTCTGGCCATCTTATGTACGGAAGATAACAATATTATATATAAAATGTCATGCTTTAAGTACTTCTGGTTACTCGATTACCGAAATAATATTATAGAAATGGTTTGGTTCATATAAAACGGAATAAGTAGCTAAGAAACATACTAAGTTTTAAAAAATTGTTGGCAAAAATAAATTGGTATTTCTGGTTATTTGATTTTAACCATATTCCTACTTTCGCATACAAATGTAGTTACGAGCTCAAATATAAATTTTCATTTAGCTAGGACTCTTAGTTTCATAGTTATTTTATTTAGAGTTAATGATGAAGGTACGTCCGGTTACTCGACTTACGGAAAATTTTCTGAAAAACTGCCTGAATTATATGAATGGTCATGAAATAGCTAAGAAATACAACAAGTTTAAAAAAGTCATTAGATCTGATTTCGAGAAAATAACAAAAAACCAAAAAATGACAAAAGTAAAGTAGCACATCCGGTTATCTGATTTTAGTCAAACTGTTGCAGTTGCATGCTAGGATGGATACAAATTAAATATAAGATTGCTTATCTACAACTTTTTGTCTAAGATATTGTGATCACAGGTACACACACATACACAGACCAATTTTCACAAACATGATTTTCAAACTCAGGGGATCCGAAAATGTGTATTTCCACTAAAATTTTGACATCAAAAATTTTGGATGAAAACGATACTTTCTCAATGAGACGGCCATATATGGACGTCAAATTACATTTCTTAATAGAGCATTTTTGAATGACACAAAACAACTTATTATAATATAGATGACACCTAGCTCAACTTACTATTGAATCGTAATTGTTCAATGACACTAAAGTATTTCAGTTTATCTAGATGACGCTTTTTTAAAAATAAAGTTGGCCGTCCAATTGGTAAGAGAATGAACATGTTTGTATAATTATAGTTCAACGTAATTCCGTTCGCAAAATTGGTGCTACTTACGTAGTATATATTTTATATATTATTGTTTCACGTTATGTTATATTTGACGGCCGTTATTA
>JAHWXV010577017.1:0-14035 GCA_024586415.1 Phrixothrix hirtus | reverse complement strand
GCAGAAATTTTAGCTGATATGCAGCAAACATTAGGTGACAATGTCCCTTCAAAAGCTACTATTTGTCGTTGGGTTACAAAATTTAAATGTGGTCACATGAGCCACGAAGATGATGACCGTCGCTGCTCTTCAAAAAGTGTAGCGGTTCCAGAAATGGTCGAAAAAGTACGGAATCTCGTTTTGAAAGATCGAAGGTTAAACATTAAGGAGATAGCCCAGATCATGGGCATATCTACTGAATGCGTGCATGATATTTTGTGCAATGATTTAGGCTTGTCTAAGCTATCTGCAAGATGGATGCCGCGTTTGTTAAATGATGCACAATAATGTAAGAGAATGCGAATGTCGCATGAGAATCTAATATTGTTTAATAAAAATCAAGTCGATTTTCTGAGAAGGGTTGTTACTGGCGATGAAACTTGGCTTCATTATTATATTCCTGAGTTTAAAAGGCAGTCTAAGGAATGAAAGCACCGCGGCAGTCCCCCTCCAAAGAAACCCAAGACGTTTGCGTCTGCCGGTAAGGTAATGGCGACAATTTTTTGGGATTCGTGAGGAATACTGCTTATATATTATTTAACAAAAGGCCATACCATTACTAGAAGGTCTTATGCTGCAGTTTTGGATAAATTAAAAACAGCATTTACTGATAAACGACCAGGAATGTCTCGGAAAAAGGTCTTATTCCATCATGATAACGCGCCTTCTCACGCAAGCGCAATTGTTCATGAAAAACTAGATGAATTACGTTTCTAAGTTGTTCCGCACCCACCTTACTCACCAGACTTGACTCCGAGTGACTTTCACCTTTTCCCTAAACTCAAAGTTTTTCTCGCTGGAAAACACTTTAAGTCAGATGAAGAAGTTATAGCTGTAACGGAGATGTATTTTGAAGGCCTTGGAAAAGATCATTATAAATCAGGTATAATGACACTTCAACACCGCTGGTCTAAGTGCGTTGATGTTCGAGGGGAATATGTAGAAAAATAAAAATAGAATGAATTCTGTACAATTGGTCTTTCATTTAAAGTCTCACGTCCCGTCAAATCACCCTCGTAGGTTTCTGAGGAATACAGTCTCCACAAGCTCAATTGTTTCTAGAGTGGGGTCTTACATAGGGAAACCGAAATTAGATTGACCCAATTTGAATAATTCAATTCTTTGTTACTCATGAATTGGATAACCGCATGATATTGGATTCTATATGCTTTGAAAAACTTGTCAAATATTCACTTGAAACCAAATTTAAAGCTAAATTTACTGAAATAGCACGAACCGGCACACAATAACAACGAACAACCATCCCAAATTATTCAGCCCAGAACCTATTTACACACAATGAATCTTTTAACGGAATTAAGCCGTTAAAGACTTATTTTTCGAATAATTCTTATTATATTTTTAACTTTTCCGTTGTTCGATAGTATTGGGAAGTTATCTTAATAGGTTGCCATTTCACATGTGCTGATTTTAACAAATATTCACGTTTCTTGATACCCTGAATATGTTCATGCCAATTTAGTATAAAACCTGTCTGCATGTGTCCTGACTGTCAATCGTCTATTTATCCGTGATGAATATATCGTCAACGATAACTCAAAACCAACTCAACTAATTCCTCTCAATTTTACTACAAACTAGGGAAAGTACTTACGAGTTAAAAAGCTTATGGCAGTGTGCGGTGAGAGGGTTTAGAAGGCGCTGAGTAAATAAAAAAGGTTTCAAAAACACATATTTTTAGTTATACTATGTGAAAGAATATTTCCAACATTGCGAATTCTTTGAAAAATGGCAGAGATCTCTTTGCCCACGATAACTCAATGACAGCATACCGATTGCGTTCATATAAATGCTTTTAATGGTGATTCGTAAAAGTGGTTTATAACTCCCTCGGGCTTTAAATTATCCTTTTACCATAGAAAATGGAGAACAGTCTAAATATTTCAAATTTCAAAAATTCTCTAGAAAGGTTAAACTATGCTGAACAAACAACAAATAGTATATTAAATCTTACAGAGTTAACAACTCAAATTAATATAATGTATTAAATTAGACATGGTAGTAATTTGTCAATCTCAAGAAATGGAAAATTTACCTATTATGAATCCTTGGAGAGAATTATCTTCAGATAACAGTAAAATCAATCCGTTGTGAATGGTTGCAATAAAAAAGTAAATTTACATGTTTAGCAAATAATATTAAATAAATGCAGTTATGCACACTCGGTCGGAAAATTTGAGATTTAGACCTAAAGCAGCCAACTCTTGCTCAGTTTTACAATACTTATAAAAATAATGAATTAGTTACGAAGTATTGTTAGACAGTAACATTCGGTAAAAGTTAATTTAAATCAACAAATTAAAACTTGATTAAAGGATTAAACACAATAAGTAATCATTATAAAAATAATTACATAATTCATTCCAATTAAATTCAATTAACATAACAGCGAAAACAAAAATTCAATTAAAAAGGTTTATCTTACGAGATAACAAAATTCAATGCAAACAGCACAATCCTATCATTGCAAAAACATGATACTATTAAATTTTTAATTGACCATTTTTTTGTTATAAAAATTTCTTAACTAAATTTTATGAATACAAAAACGATTTAATTGTCTTCAATTTGAGGGAAAAAGAATTACTGTTGATATCAAGACTATTCAAATATCCGATAAATAATCCTAATAATTTTCCATTTGGATAGAAATGGATTTTTGACTACTTTAAAATATAAAATATCTAAAAGACTTGAATTAACAGAAACCATTATAAGTTAAATAAGGCATACCTGCAGAAATTTTTATGAACACGAATTATAAATCACCATTAATGATAATTTAAACTAATTATTATGATATTGTGAACGACGGACTGCATGTAACTATGCAATAATTTAATTAGCATTTCATAGCAGAACAATTGAAAAACTAACGTTCTACCAAATGGCAACTACACAAACAAGAAATCTCTTTTATTCAATTTTCTTCATTCATGTATTAGGATCAATAGCATCGATGTCCAAACTTCTGAAAGCTATAAAACGAAAATAATCAATTTCCATGTCACTGAGTATATATATATATATATTAAATTTAAATTTATTCAAAATCTAAAAATAACTAAATTAAAGTTGAAGGTTGTTTTTGCAATTTTCAAAGGAAGCATATCATATAAAAATTATGCCGTCACCCATTGCGTTACATACCACTTCCAAAATTTCATAAATCTTGTGATCATTATTAATATAAAATAACTGGTCTTTGCAGCTCTTGACAGAAGTTTATTATTTAAAAGAACATGCAGCCACCCATTGGAATACCTTTACGATCGCTGAAAAAATAACAAAGTTAGTTAGAATTTTTCAAAAATAGGTATTATTAACAAAAATAATAGATAAACCATATACTATGTATAGCACCCAACCTTGCCTAATTTTTGTGGTAGTTGTTAAAGTAAATGAAAATGCATTTGATAATATAACGACGAAAGTTCGAATCGAGAATTTATTCAAATCAAGATCGACTCCTAATTTTAACTCCATCTAACGAACTTAAAGACGAGAAATATCCATGAAACTGAATTAAAATTAAGTTACAACTAAAAACAATACGCGGTGGTAATTCTACTTAATCCCTTTGTAGAAGTTCAAATTTTCATTCAAAGCATTCAACATAAAATTAACTGTTTACTTCCTTTATAGACCAGGAATAGTAGACATTTGGTTTGAAATAATTAGAGGAAAGCTGAAAATTGTTTTAAATGCTTTGTTTTACTACTAAATTGAATATTTATAGTTTGCCCCAATTTCCTAGGTCTGCGTTTGCTGCAATTTCTAAGAAACTGCCAAATGATTGAACTTTTTTCAGTTTTTCGTAAATAATTCGCAAAATACGCTTCCTCAAAAAAAATTCCGGTTCATAAATTGTAGATCATTAAATTCTGTGTCTATTGAGTACCTTAACTTCAAAAATTAGTAAAAAAACGTGTTGAAAAGCTGTTGCGAAAAACCTTACTCTTCAAGTTTTGTTGAAATAATCGAACTGTCTTTAATTTTTATATATAACTTGCAAAATACACTTCCAACAAAAAATTTACTTCTATATAATAATTGTAGAGCGTAAAATTCTGCGTCCATTGGGTACCTATATCTTAGAAATTGATTGAAAATTAGTGCTACATACTGGAGTCAGTATCTAGCTCAGAAAAGTCAGAGTCTGGAGCACTTGGGTATGTATGTACAGATGGATGATTGTCCAGTAGGTATGAAAAAAAGATATAATTGATGAAAGGTTAGTATAGCAGAGCAGTTATATGCTATTACATATTATTACAACAGTATTGCATATTATTACAATATTATGGAAGTTCGCAATGTTTAGCCCGTTTGGGAACTGGCAGACCATAGTCCTCGTTCTCAGAGCACTATCCTAAAGATTCATCTTCAGCTTCGTTGAGATTATAGGGCTCATCCACCTCGTCGTTTACTTAAACCAAAGTACCGCATCTTTAAGATTGACTTCAGTCTCTAGCATGAATTTTCAATCAATTTCTAAAGTATAGGTATCCAATGGACGCAGAATTTTTCGCTCTACAATTCATGTAAAAGTAAATTTCTTTTTGTAGGAAGCGTATTTTGCAAGTTATATACGAAAACTAAAGAAAGTTCGAATATTTCAACACAACTTGAAAAAAATAAGGTTCTTCGAAACAGCTTTTCAACACTTTTATCTAACCACTTTTGGAAGTTATGGTAATCAATCGACGTAAAATTTAATGCTCTGCAATTTATGATCAGTAATTTTTTTTTTATATATAAAGCGTATTTTACGAGTTATTTACGAAAAGTTAACATAAGTCCAGAAATTTGGAAATTTTTTGGAAATCGCAGCTAACTCAGACCTAGGAAATTGGAACAAAATCAAATGATCCAATTTAGTAGTAAAACAAAGAATTTAAAATAATTTCCTGCTTTCCTCTAGTTATTTCGAAGAACAGCCTTTTTTTGGTCTAATTTCCCTGGTCTACTATGCTTTATTTACGTTATTCTAGACAGAAAATAAACCTTTTATTAAATAAACCTATAATGAGCAACTACAATTCCTAGATTTACATGAAATATAAAAAAATAAGTACACAGCAACGTGTTAGATTTAACGTGCAACCAAAAATAACTTTTTTTTTATTAATATTATTTTATAATAGTGTAATAAATGGGATTTCAACATTTTATTTTTGTACTGTGCATCAACTGAATAGGTAAGTTTTACATGTTAATAGTTAATATAAACGGTTTTCTCTTTTATGAAATTTTCCAATTCTGGAATTTTTTCATTGGATTTGTAAATTTTTTTAAATGAAACTTTCACTGTATTTGATAAGCTTAGTGATTTCCTAACAAATAATCAATAATCAATAGTACATACAATACATTTTTAATTAGTTCTAAAGTGCTATGAAAACTGTATAGAATTTACGTAACATTCAATACAATCATATAAGTTTTATTCGTTATATCCCGTTCGAATTTTATCATTTTGCGCTATATTTAATGGCTTTGCGTATACAAAAGACCCGCTTACCAACTGTAGAAGAATAAATTTTTGAAAAAACTAAAAACATAAACGTTTTATTTGTAGCTGACATCTCTAAATCAAAAAGCGCTTAAAGTTTCAAGCATTAACTTTTACCAATACCAAACCTACAACCCAATAAAAATTTCTATTTTAAAACAAATAAGATAATGATTTTTTTATTGCTTAACAAGTTATCTACTTAAAGGAACATACATTAAATAGACATAATGCTTAATTTCTGAACATTAAAGAATATTACTTATTAAAACTATAATTAAAAGCATTTAATTATTTTTAAAAGGGGTAATTATTAGAAGTTTCCTGAAAGACTAATAAATTATTGAATATATTTGTCTAAATAAGGAATCAAGTTAATTGGTTTAAAGACCACTTACATTTGTATGCATTTTTAACTCCCTTGGGAAGCTTGCTGTGATTTTATAATTTAATAAATTAATTATTCAAAATCTAGCATCAAAATTTTATTACATTTTTAATAATAGTGTTGTATTCATTAAATGCCTATGAAATCTACAGAAATGTACTTTCTAGGTATACAATAAAGGATGTAAACTGTAAAGAATACTTAATCTACATTTATAGCAGCTTTTAAAACCTCTCCAACACTTAACAATAATATTATGCACACTTAACCTAGTTTGATATTGAATCAGTGTTTTCCAAATCAAACATGAATGCAAAGGTTTATGATCAATTCGTCTACTTTGTTTAAACATACATATGTACGTACTTTTAAAAGCACGTTAAGTAGAAGCAACCGTAGTTGCTATATCATAATTTTAAAAGATTTGCCTATGATAAAACGTACAAAGAAGCAATTATTTTAATTACGAAAAAAGGTCATAGAAGCATTAAACTTTTCTTCTAACTATGCCATAAAACATAGTTTACTTCGCCAAAGCGTCTCCAGAAAGGAATACCCATAGACACCTTAATCAAATACACAGGTACTTATTGTATTTAAAACTACACATTCAATGTAAACTACATAAATTATTTGTTTTATACTAGTACTTGTTTGTATTTAATTTTAGCACAAGGTTTGTCCAATTGAAATCCATCATGGTCAGATTAGCCTTGGAAACAATTGTAATCACTCAACTAATGTTTTACAATATTAGTAAAGTTTGTAACTGTCACACTGATCAGTTTCTTTCATCTATTTTAATGGCGATTTTAAGAAGTGTAACTTTTAAATAGCATTTGTTGTCAACAATCCGTCCAAGTGTTATCAGAGTTCGGTCATTAATTACAATTCACGCGCGAATACAAGCAATATTTGGAAATGTGCGAAGGAATGGTTTCGAGATTTTGAAAATGGAAAAGAGGATGCATTGTGCACTGCCCCAACAGACAACAATATGGCACATGTGTAAGCTCTGATTAGAGAATATTATCGACTTTTGATCAGAGTACTTCAAAAAATGTTAGTGTGAGTGTAGGATTTGTCGATATTGTCGTACGAGAACAGGGTTATGGCAAATTTTGTACATAATGAGTTCCTCATCTTTTGTTTGAGGATCAAAAATGCTTGCGAATGGGTTTGTCTTTTCAACGCCTCGCGGAGTACAACCAAAACGATAATGACTTTGTCTTTCTAATAATTGCTGGCAATGAAACTTGGTGTCTTTATTTTGGTTCACCCAGTAAGTTGTCATATCGATGCAACGAAAACTTTTAAATTCACCATCAACAAAAACATTTAAAGCACAACCTTCTCCAGCCATGCTACCAGTATTTTCGTCAATGAAAGACCCTTTCTGATAGAGTTTAAAGAAGCTAGAGTAAATATCAATGCGAATCTGTACAATGAAACTCCGAATAAGCTTTATCAAACATTAAGACGAAAACGTCCAGGGAAACTTTCACGTCACGTCACGTTCTCTTTAATGCACCCTGTATAAGTTATTGAAATATGAATATGAATGTATCTTTTAACTTATGCAAGTATAACAATCTACCAACGTAAAAGTAAATTAATATGTATTAATAAATTTAAAGGAAAAACATATGGAAAATGTGGTCTCAACTTACAATTGAAACCACGTTCGTCCGCTTAGATTGCGAATACACTATCCATAGTACAAACGTCTAAGGTTGCTATTAAAAAAGCGAGGCAGTAAGTAGTACACCTGTAATCTAACTGGAAAAAATGCGTTCAATCTTCAACTGAATCTGAATTTTAATTGATTCTAAATTTAATATGTTTTTGGTTCGTGGTGAAGCAATACCTGATTTTCCGATATTGCAACAGAAAATGGTTTTCGAACGATAACCAATAAAATAACGTACTTCAAGTCCGTATTATAGGGAGTTGAAACATAGTTCATTCAATTAACGTTTCGAGATGGGCTGTAACGGTTTAATTTGGTTAATATAACTTGTATGTTAAATTGAACTACAGATTATTTATATGACTCTCGTATCCGTATTTTTATAAAATCAGTATCTAGTAAGAATGAAAATTGATAGGTATGCGTAAAAGTCAATGGTGAATGCTTGTGTACAATTAGTCATTCTTTTGAGGTTTATATATAGAAGTTAAAACATTGTTTTAATTATTAATTGAATCAATTTGCGAAAATCTGTACTTTTAAATTCGTTAGTTAGGAAGTGCCTCAACCTGACGTTTATAAAAACTTCAAACTAGGATTTTTAATGAAATGCCATCGTCATTTTGCGAAAAGTAAACTTTATCTCTGACTCCCTTGTCGGTCTGCAACCATGTATGTATTTATGAATTTGTTCTTACGAGAAGCTATTACCTTCTGACGACGGGTACGTTTAATTAATTTTATAATTAACATAATTGTTAATGGAGTTTGGAATTCTAGTAGTTGACCTACGGGGCCTAAATTAGGGAATAGGAAGCTCGTAATCTCTACTGTAAGGAGATGTAACCTGATTCTCTGCTGATCTCTAAGCACTGTCGTCAATCACGTTATGATGTACTCAAGGAACGCCAGAGCAAGGTCGTAATTCTTTACTTACTATATCGATAATTGGCATATAGAGTACATTGGTACCAGGCGTGCAATAATAACTTTTAATTAATTTACCAATAATCCTCGAGCAATATGGAAATCTAATTCCTTAAATCTACTAGAAAATTTGCTTACCTACAGTGCCACCAAGGTTAAAAAAGCCCCAGAAAATATGCGAACAAAAACAATAGCAAACAGCAGCAACCAATTATATCGCTGTATTTAAAAATGTACATTCTGCGTCAAATCTCATTTTAATGGCGTTTGGCATTTTGTGCGTGCATTAAAACTATCTTATGTTTTATTTTTTCTTGCATTTTACGATCTATTTAAACCAAATAGTCTATTTCAAGACGCCACTTTATCGTCGATAAATCGTTTTTGGTAAGCAAATTAATATATACATACGTCATATTACAATGATGTATTAGGGTTATGTTAAACACTAATATAGGCGTATATTATTATATTTGTTAAGGAGAATTAAGTAAACTTGGTATACCGTAAATTTTATCTTGTTTTAGCTATACTTCATCATGCACCCTATAGAATTAATTTGGAGTACAATGAAAAGAAAAGTAGCGGCAAGTAATGTGCAACAAAAAGCTAGTGATAGTTGTGATTTAATATTTAAAATTAAAAAAATTCTTTAGACACTTGTAATTTACTCATTTAAAACAACATAATAGTAATATTCTACTAAATTTTGAAATTCGTGATTTCATGTTGTTTTATTACATTGTTGTATTAAGCAATTGGTTTTCATAGTAAAAGGCAAAATTTTTGTATTTTTCACTATGAATGTACATGATGAACTATTAACTCCCTCAGCCGCGCCCAATCAAGGATGCTTTAAGCTTGGTGGCACTTATTTGGTTGAATCCTTGACATGTGGATACCGAAAATCCCACAATAGTTTTTAATGCATCTCCATCACGAAAGTGATCGCAATTAGATTAGGACAGCATGTCTATTTTAGAACAACATATTACTCAAGATATACATTTTTTAAATTTATGAATGTTTTACACTTAGGCAGTTTCATTAAAATTAAATGTTTATCCTCAAATTAGAAGTAAAACTTGTCACCGCATAGGAAGTGACTCCACCTGAGGTTCATGTTATTTTCTTTTCCTTCTTTTGAAGTCACGGTAAAAATATACCGAATAATAGTACTACGTAATTTGTCACTACCTAACCGATTATCATTAATAGTTTCATATCTAGAGTACCGTAAATACTTCTACAGGAACATTTCTAGAGAAAAATAACTGTTTTAATTGCCCTCCAGTGCATCTTTATAGTCGTAGTTTAACCGGTTATACGGATAGTGTTGTATAATAGTAATAAGTCGTAATAACTTTAAATAAACTTCTTTGGTTACTTAGCATTCATAAAGATGATGTTACTACTATGGTTCCGATCTCAATACTTAATATACGAGTTATATTCAGGGAGTTATTTTGTGTTAGCTTTGATCTGGTAAAAAAGTATTACAAATAACCATTTGTTTGATATGCGCATTCCTAGTTGATTTCTCAAGCGAGATAAATGCTATTAGTTGAGAAATCACTTACTTATTTTCTTGAACAACAATACCCTTCTTTTTCAACTAGGAAGATATTCTTGCTGCTGAACCAACCATTGCACTTGGTAAGAGTTAGGATATACTACCTGCGATACATATCCTATCGTTCAGGTCTGTACTACTTCTTCCAACTCACGAACGACTGGCGCTCAACCCTCCTTCTTGTTGGAGCAAGTAGGCCTATATTTCGCTAACTCCGATCTCTCTCTGACATTGCACGATCTAACCTAGCATTGCTATGACTTCGACTTCTAGAGTTAATCTAATTCTTTTACGTCGTAGGGCCTTGAATTTGACGTAATATTGTCACTAATTTAATGTCATTTAGTAAATATGTTAAAATGTTTTATAAAATTGTCACATGAAGCTGATTTCCAATTCAATGGGTATGTAAACAGACAAAACAACAGATATTGGAGCGCTTAAAGTCCTTTGCAGTTGCATGAGAAATCATTGCACAGAACGAAGGTCACAGCGTATTAGACCACACTTGGACCATACCTTTTCCAAGACGGCAGATAGAACGCCATAGCTATTACTGCCGAGCGTTTCATGAGCATGGTTAGAATATTTTTCTCATAAGAATTAGTTCGATTTCAACACATTATTTGGTTTCAGCAAGACGAAGCTAGAAATCATACTGATCGTGCATCCATGAGTGCTCTAAGGGAACTATTTCTGAATCACATCATCTCGACATTGCTTGGCTAGCTAGCTAGACCTTCTGATCAGTTCGCATGCGACCATTTTCAAGGGGATTTTCTTAAAGCAAGGTGTATGTGTCGAGCAACTGCAAACGTTGGAGGAATTGAAATTAAAAATTCGACAAGAACTTGCATGCATTATGCCGCACACGTTGCAACAGGTAAAGGAAAATTTTCGATTCAAACTTACAGAGTGCGTAGATTGAAATAATGCTCACCTATCTAATGCTATTTTTCACAATTAAAGTACCATATCCTGATGGACATCTGTAAAAACTTTTTCAAATGTAACTATTTTAAATTTTCCCGTTTCACTGACGAACGCTGTAGACGCGAAGTTACAGTTCGACATATAAACAGTAAATACAACTTTACTACACAAATATTAAATCTGCCAAAAATTAAAATAAAATCTTAAACTCTTTAATTTTCCTGAAAATATGAATAATTTTTGTTGCGGTCTGAAAACTAGTCTACAAAGCTCGCTTGTTCATGAAATTGTCTCATTCAGCTAGCGCATCATTTGCTAAAATTTGCAATTGTACGATATATAATAATTTTAAAGATTATCCTAAAAATACCATTGCCTTCCTTATCAATCTAATTTCAAGGTTTTCTAACAGTATCTATACCTCTATTACTTACCTCAATATCAGAGATGGCTTTTTTGTTTTCTTTATAACACATTCTCAATATTTATATTCCAAATTCCTTCAAATGTTCTAAAAAAACTGGAAATAAGCATTGCAAGGACTTTTTTAATGTTTCATTGCATAATTATCATCTGGCAAAGTAATTTGGCATGTGGTTGTTGTAAGTGTGTGCCTTGTAATTTAAAACATGGGCGATTCCTTGAGTGAAGTCAATTATACGTCATAGTACATGAGGTCTCTATGAGTATTCCTATTTCATGTACAGTTGAGTTTTTATAGCCGGTTGCTTGGTCAACATTAAATATTAAGAAATAAAAATACACCAAAGAATGCTCTCAGTCTTCCTAATAACATATGTAGAATGTTCTTGCTAAAACTATTAGAATTGCGCTTTGACGGGCAACAACGGTTTCCTCTTTCTTACCCTAATGTACAATTCTAGGGTGATCCGGCAATAGAGCGATTTGAATTAATAGTGGATAATTGTGTAAAAGTTTGGAAACGTTTTTTCTGTTGCAGGCAATACATTTTAGTGCTGAGGTAAGTATCTTATTGAATTCACAGAGTCTGATGTATTACATTAGTTGTTGTTTAATAATAGTATATTCTGTAATTAATGTGAAATAAGTAGTATTCCCCGCAAATCGAAGTTTGTTACACGAGCCGCAGGCGAGCGTGACGGATCCACGCGTGCGGAAAAAGCAATTCAGCCCGAGTTGGGAAATGTACTTTTACTACGATTAAAAATTATCTTAGTCCACAATTTTTGAAACTATGTAGCTATAAAAGACTAACCAAATTTTGATAGCAATGATCAAATAATCACGACAAACAATGACAATTTAATTTGCAAAGTTAGCTCTGTGTATTATTTTTACATCAAAATACCTGATTCTTGATGTAAATTATTCTTTATTATAATTTAATAGAATAATAGTTATTTTACTTATTATTAGAATTATCATTAATTTGTAAATATAGTGCTATTTTATTAAATATTTTGTTACTACTACTACTACTACTACTACTACTACTACCAATAGTGCCATTCCCTTAGTGGGGTAGGCAAAACCCAATAACAAGCCTCCACCTTCACAACCACTGCATGCACCCATACAACAACCCCTCTCACTACCACCGCCCTTCACACGAACTTCCAACACTCTACAGTATCCACACCAACCCACTATTACCTACCAATCCTACTAACACGACTATCACCCATTCGCTATTTTACTCCATTCCTTTCTGTCCTTACACACTTCTTTTGCTTCCATTAAATTCATACAATGTTTTTGGCAAGGTCTCCTATTTGCAATCTTTATTCTCTTTCCTTTTACAATTTCTTCAATAATATTCAACCACCTCTTTCACGGTGTACTCCTACCTAGTTTTCCATTCATACCTGTCTCATATATCCTCTGTGTTAACCGTTCATTACTCATTCGTTCCACATGTCCAAACCATATTAACGCACTTCTTTTGTACAGTTCAAGCAGTGTCTCCTTCATCTGGCACATATCCATCACCTATTCATTCCTTACTCTGTCACGTCTCGTTTTGCCACATGCACCTCTTAGGTACTTCATACTTACGGCGTTTATTTTACCCATATGCTTCTTTTTACATACCCAAGTCTCATTGCCATATAAAACAGTTGGAACAAATACACTATTGTACACGGGCTTCTTTGATTCCACACTTAACTGTTCATTCTGGATTACTGACCACATGCTGCTAATTATTCTCCTACCTATATTCACTCTGTTTTCAATTTCACTATCTATTCGCCTATCATTTGCAAACATTCCGCCAAGGTAAGCAAACCTATCCACTTGTTCAATTATCTCGCTACCCAACTTCAGCTGACATATTTCCTTTCCATCATTCCTATTGATTTTCAGATCCATTCTCTCGCTCACTTCTACAAATGTATTCCACATTCGTTTCATTTGGCTCATGCTTTTAGCTACTAGTACTACATCATCTGCATACATCAACAATTTTACATTTTCGCTGCCTATATTTATATCACTCAAGTCCACACGTGTACTTCTCACACGTTTATCCGTGAATATATTAAACAAGCAAGGACACATCACACATCCTTATCTCACACCTTGCTCATATTTCAAAGTACTCGCTAACCGCACCGTTCACTCTCACGCACGCTGTGTTTCCATCATACATTGCTTTTATTGCATTCAGTAGTTCTGCCTTTACACTATACTCCGTCACTATCATACGCTCTCTCTAAATCCACAAATATACAATACATTTACTCATTAACATGTAAACACTTCTCGGCCATTTTCTGCAGACTAAACATTTGATCCACGCACCCTTGTGCAGGCATAAACCCACCCTGTACATCCTATATCTTTCTTTCAGTATTTATGCAAACTCTTATCAATTATAATTCTACCAAACACCTTCCCAGCTACACTTAATAAACTTATAGCTCTATAGTTCTTGCATTCATATGTATCACCTTTGCCTTTGTACAG